>CAJPEV010002601.1:0-40478 GCA_905338385.1 Darwinula stevensoni
TCAGTTAATTATAATATGATTAATGATATTGGTTGTCACAGTTACATGCCTGCTGATGGCAGCTCAGCTCATCTGGCCCCTAGTCACATGATGAGCATGGCTTTCGCCACACTCAATCAGACCACGTGCTGAATTTTTAGCTTGATGTTATTCATTGTATGGACGTGAGCCGGTGAACGGGAAGAAGCCGATCTTAATTTTGTAAGCATGCTCGCGGGAAGGATTACGTGCCATTGCGCTCGGATGGGGCAAAGCGAGACATCGCGGGGGAGAAGCCGGTTCGTCGCATCCGCGGATTTGCATCTGAATGGGCGAAGGACGCGGGAGAGGCGAGTAATGGATGCATAATACATGGGGAGGTATTGATTGCAGTTGGCCGGTGGATTGGTGCTACATGGCAGCATAACATGAACAGCCAACACGAATAGCCAACATGAACAGCCAACACGAATAGCCAACATGAACAGCCAACACGAATAGCCGTCATGAACAGCCAACACAAATAGCCAACATGAATAGCCAATATGAAAGGTGGCTTCATAGCATCACTGTGATGAAGTCTTTCATGTTTTACATTTATATTAATTTAACATATGAGTTGAAGGCATCTTTAATAATTTTCAGGGGTGAAGCAGGAGCTGGAGGATCTCATGGACGAGATCAAGAAGACTGCCAACAAAGTGCGGGCCAAGTTAAAAGGTGAGTTCTGCATATGTCTCTGTGCCGGATTGTAGAAATTCCTCTTGATGGTTGGCATTTTTTTACTACCATGCCGAAAGTGGTAATTGACTGTTGTGTCTTGTTTCTGGATTGTTATTTTATCCTGAAATTGAGCAAATGCTGCAGATTTTGAAAGGGGTTTGTAAGCAAAGAATATCTGACCTGTTTAATTATCAGTTAATTATAATATGATTAATGATATTGGTTGTCACAGTTACATGCCTGCTGATGGCAGCTCAGCTCATCTGGCCCCTAGTCACATGATGAGCATGGCTTTCGCCACACTCAATCAGACCACGTTTATCTTGGCGTGTTCAGATGATTCAATAACATTAGGGAGTTCTGAGTAGCATCTTTCTACCTACCATATTGGTTTATTTTCCATTCAAACTACATTAGGTTGCTTTGTCTCTCACCCCTTAACACCTACATGCCACATTTGTGACACTTCATTTATTATTATTATTCAGGTGTGGGATATGGTTACCCTAATGGTGTTTTGCTAGTTTCAGAAAACTTGTATTCTGTTTTTTAAAATCCGTCTCTTATGGTGTGAACTGAAATTATTGTCATTTCCAAGTCTAGCTTGAAGCTGACTATTGCCTTGGAGCTACTGTGCTAGTCTTTGGGCATCATGAGGATATAGCTATTTTGTTTTGCAGAAGACAGTTAACATTTCTACTATGATATCAAAGGTATTTGAAAGGAAGTAAAGTTTTCCATGATCAGCATTTGAAAAAGTCATGGATGTTCTTTTTTGCCAGCATGTTCTCACATTGAGTCTTGACAGTCATCAGGCACCTCTTAATTTGTGGCTCAAATGCTGATAGGAATATGTGATGACTTGTGGTTTTTACCATGCAGAAATGGAGCAGAACATTGAGCAGGAGGAACACGCCAAGAGCACGTCGGCGGACGTGCGGATCCGCAAGACCCAGCACTCGACCCTCTCGAGGAAGTTCGTCGAGGTGATGAAAGAGTACAACCGAACCCAGACCGACTACCGCGAGCGGTGTAAAAACCGCATCAAGCGCCAGATCGAAATCAGTCAGTGCATCCTCACGTGGCAGTGTCTTGCTGTCGTTAGCAGCCTTACCAAAGGCGTCGTTTCTCTTGTAGCTGGGAAGACTATTGATGACACCCAGTTAGAGGAGATGCTGGATACGGGGAATGCTGAGGTGTTCACGCAAGGAGTGAGTTCTTTTGCTGAAATTTTTTTGGGTTGGGGTTGAATCAGAGGATTCATTTAAATTCAGAGAAGTCTTTGAGTTCTTAGATGTGAAAGAAGGTCCTTGTTGGTAGTCAGTGGAGGGTCCAGTTGAGGTTATTGAGTGGTAAGTAATATTCTGCTGGTATACTTCACTTATAGAAAAGAGGAGCTGCTTTCCCTCAGTGTTTCTTCCAGTGTCATCAGGGTTTTTTATGAGCTGGTTTGTACAATATCAGCTAGCCAGACCTAATTGATTGTTGGATTTGTTTGTTTCCCATTGCAGATCATCATGGACACGCAGCAGATGAAGCAGACGTTGGCCGACATCGAAGCCCGACATGCCGACATCATCAAGTTGGAGACATCCATCAAGGAGCTCCATGACATGTTTATGGACATGGCCATGCTCGTCGAGAGTCAGGTCAGTCTTTGCATTTTCCACATATTCTTCCTTATTTGGATATTGCCAAAAAAAAGGCAAGGAAGTGAATGCCATTCCATTCAAGTGTAAACCAATGGTAAATGGAAAATAGAAAGTACTGTCTCGTTATAACTTTGAGGCAAACATGGACAATATTAAATCTGTTCCTGGCAACATTTTGGCATGCCACACCATTGATGAGGCGTGACTCCAAATATGAGGAACAGCATCTTACCTGGTAGAAATGTAATGGCTATACTGCAAAATACTGTAATCCATTCTTCCTATGAGGAGAGAAGCATTGACAATGCTGAAATGTTGATTCACTGAATGAATTGAATAGATGCTTGATTGAAATGCTTTTTTTCCAGCTTGAACCTAGTCCTTCCCATAAATCACGGATGACGATTCTTTACGCGCACTTCCTTCTGTGAGGCTATGAAAGCAGACCTGACATTTCTGGAATGATCACTTGAAGGTTTCAGGTTGCAGTGTCAAGCCTGAAGTACTTAAGGTGTGGAATTTCTCACCATTCTGAAAGGCATTCCGAGTGTGCCGTCCAGGTTGCATTTCAGTCTGGCTCTGAACACATTAATTGGTATTTGGGATAGTTTAGTTCAGTCCAACCTACAACATTCAATCTTTCAACCGATGGCCAACTAATAAGTGAAACTGAAGAGAAACAGTATCAAAATGCATTAAGTCAGGGTTTTATATTTCAGGGGCAATCAGGCAAAAAATTTGATTAATATTTTGTCTCATGTGTGGAAGAAAAGTATGGTCATCCCAAACATATGTATTAGAGCTGCATTTTGAGTCAAGATATAGCACTGGTCAATTACCAGCCTTTGCAGATATTCATCAACTTTCTTTGTCTCTATTATTGCCTGCCAGTCCCTGGTGCTCTTCAGCAAAGATGGTAGTGACGGCTGGGAATCTAAAATAATGGTAGTGCTACAACAATTTCCTGGCTGCCAGGAAGAGATTCCCCTTCCGTACGTCACTCTGACTCCGGGTGCTCTCTTTTAGGGCTCTCATTTGTCCTCATTTGTTCCCACTCGCTTGGAAGGGCTTGACAGTAACTGGTCTTGGGGAGCTTAACTTTGGGGGTCTCTCTAATATTGCTGGTTTTTTGCTTTTTAGAATTTGGTCTCTTCAAAGTCACTGCTTGAAGAGTTATTTTTGGGCCTTTTTGCCAATGTTACTGCAAGGAAACAAGGATTAATTATGCTTGGGAAGGGTGAACACTTTGCAGATTTCATCATTCATCTGAGGTCGATTCGTCGCTGGTTTTCGAGGACACGGTCAACGACTCTGTCGTGGGAAATGCATTCATTTATCCGTGGTCTTCGCATTTCTGCTGCACAGGGTAGAGAACACAGATAGCGTTAGGGTCGGCCCATGGCTCAGTGTCTCGACCGAGGCCATGAATTTTGATGTCTTTCAATACCCAACATGAGATGGGCCCCGTTGTCCCCTGTGACCCATATCAAGCCAACAGATTTCTTGTTCAAGTGGATTTTCTTAGCACATTGACTGCCTATCCCAACCGATATTCTATTGGTTCTGCTGCCGTTGATGACTGCTTAGCTGGACGTGGGCAGTCAACATGTTAAACTGCCAAACTCAGAATTTTTCAGGTATTGCTTATTACCTTTGCTGCAAAATTATGGGCATGTTCCACTTGTTGCACTGGTTTTGTATATATGGATGCATGTTCAAGGAAATGATGTTATAGAGGGTATATAGTAGTGTTCTGCTGTGGAGTAGGACACTTGTGTAGTGGGGAACTTGAATATATCGATTTCATTTACATAGGCATGAAGAAAAGCACTCAACTTGTAGTCTCTGCAATATTTTCTCTTTGTTCATGTAGCATGCTTTCATTTCAAAAGTAATTTATGATCAGATCTGGTATCATGAAAGAGGGAAGAGATGTGCACTTAGCGAGACAAGTTCTCATTCTGCCTTATTGTCTGTCTCTTTTATAGCTTGTAATTCAATGTAGCCTTTTCAAATTGCAGCTATTTCCAGTTTCCAAAAGTGAATTGATGTGCATTTTCTCTCCCTCTTGAATGGTATGGGTTCCAAAACCATCAAGTTCAAAATGTAGGCAAATTACAGATTCATGTGAAAAAATTTGGGGATTTGCATCTTTCTTTCTTTCCTGATATGTGATGGAGCAACTGTGAGAGGGGGCAGGGATGACAGGAGCCTTGAGAGGTGGAGTAGTGAGAGCAAAGTCAGGGAATGTATGCCATCATTTTTTAATATGATGCATCCTATTATCATTGCACCAGTGCATCAAGTGGAAGATGCATGTCTCTGCCAAACTCTGTTGATTTAAAATTTTTATGGTGCTGTCAAGTATTGGAGGCAGTTTGTGATGTGTTCTTATGTGGAAATGTTAATGATGTGAACCTCTGCTGGATTTACGGCTCCCTAACACGATACCTGGTACAGGGAACAACAATAGATAACATACAATATCACGTCGAGCACGCCGTGGAGTATGTCGGAAACGCTGCTGACAAAACCAGAGATGCCACAACCTTCCGGAGGAAATCCAGACGGGTGAGTGGGAAGGAAGGAGGTGTGGTGCCACCTGCATGTGTGGGGCTTGGTGGGAGAGTTACAGCCCTCCATTGATGCACGCTGTGGATTCGTCGTGCGATTGCCTGCCGATTTTGCGTGTAATTTTTCCCTCTGTCTCCTTTCTCCTACCTGTTCCTATCTGCCACCCCTTCTAAATATAAAATGGTCATGTTGGAATGGACCTGAGAATAAATGAATGGTCCACTTGAGTTATACTTAACTTCAATGTCAGGCTATCTCATGTCCTCCTTATAGTGACAGTTGTAATCTTTGGGAAGGCTTCTTTATGAATATTAATACCATTGGAGACATTTCATGAAGTGTATTGGTTCAAAAAAGGGAATGCAGGAGGGCAATCAGAGGCTGTGGATTTAGTTCAATCTCCCATCGTGGGCACCAACCAGGCTCGTGTATACGTCGTTCCCTTCGGATGGGGGTTGGGGACAATAGAGCCTTTGGTGCCTCTTGCATGTCTGGCCTTGGTGGGAGAGCCCCTCATGTGTGTTGATGCACACTGGATTTATTGTGCAACAACCTTCCGATGTTTAGTCTTTCATGCACCCTTTCCCTTCCCATTTTGAAAAAACTCCTGTAAACTACTTTCCTGCCTGAAGTCCATCTCTTAGGAATGATCACGGAAGCAGCCAAGTGGCTTTGTTACACAAAAATCAACAGTCCAGAGTGACATGTACTCTGGCACAGCTTATGATGTATCTGGGAGGGAGAAATGAGAGCCTCAGCTGATATTCTGGAATCAAGTTATAGTTACATCACACAGGAATTGTTCTCCTATTGCTTGCCATTCATTAGTTGTGAAGGATGTCAGAGGAAGATTGTCATATAGGATTTATGGGAAGGACTAGCTTTGTGCTTTAGACTATAGTTTAGTTAGGCACTTGTATCTTTGGTCAGATCAGTTCACCATCTCATAACAGTGGCAGCTCAGAGCTGTTGCCTTTTGTTCAGGGATTCATCATATATATCTTTCAGCATTTCTGATTTCATGAATGATGCTGATCTGAACCAATGGAAACTTTTTGTGATGTGTTCGTGTGTGGAAAATGTTAATGATATGAATCTCTGCTGGACATGCTGCCCTGCCACATGGTACTTAAATAGGGAGAGATGATAGATCGCATAGAGTACCATGTCGAGCATGCGGTAGACTACGTCCAAACCGCCACCCAGGACACCAAAAAGGCCCTCAAATACCAGAGTAAAGCGAGACGGGTAAGTGTGCGAGATGGGCCCTTGGTGCTGCCTGCATGTCCTTGGGAATCCTCCTATGTAGACCTGGACCAGTTTGCCTCCATAGATATTTTAGAACTTCATCATTTCTTATTTTGTTCTTAGTGCTTTCTTTTGAATGGCTTCAGATTTTTGGTTCTCGTACGCTTCACTTTCTTTTTTTATTTGTGCCTCTTCCCGTTTGGCTCCATTTCCCTTTCCCTTCCCCCCTCTGCTCTCCTTTCCCCCCTCCCTCTCCACCTGTTGTGAACTGCAGGGGGAAATGGTGGACCGGATCGAATTTCACGTCTCCCAGGCCGTCGACTACGTGGAGTCGGCCAAAAAGGATACAAAGAAGGCCGTCCAATATCAGAGCAAAGCACGACAGGTATGCCCTTGCTAATGTTTCATGCTTCACCCCTGTCCTCTTTCACCATTCTGTACATAACTTTTACCTGTGCAGGATTTGCTATTACAATGGGTAGATAGGTTTGAATACTGTTCTTGGTAATCACTCCATTGATCCATTAAATTGGCTGAAGAGGAAACTGGTGCCAATTTTAGCTAAAGAAAGTTTGTTCAATCACTCCTGTAACCTAAGTTTATATGATGAATGATGCTCATCTTTGTTGTCCTAAACTGATGTATGTATGCTACAGCATATGAATATGTTATGTAAATTTTCTTTAAAAATTGTCTTCAAGTTATGGAAAGTTTGGGCCTCTTGTAAATGGAGGATGAACTTCATGTTTCTGAACCCTTTCACTGGCAGTTGATTAAAATTTTAATCCCTCTAACTTTAACTGGCAGCTAAATTTACCCACATATGACAAAGAGCACTTACTTTGGGTTTCAGTTCTTGGTTTGCTTTTCACACAAAATGATGTAATGAACTTTTTTTTACCTTCCCTTGGAGATGGGTAATCTTATCTTCATCATCTGGCTCAGGATATTTCCATCTGCAATCCTGGATTGCCAGTGAAATCAATCAGTTTAGGTGGTGTGTCCTTGCTGGTCCACGTGAACCAGTTGGGAGAGGAATCAGCTGATTGATCAAGGTCACTATTGTCACTGTTGCTTTCATCTCAGCTCTCATCACTACTTTCTTCAGAATGTGCATCATCTGCATCATCACTTAAATCGATCATAAAATCATCTCCATCACTATCACTATCTGACACTGTCACATAGACAATATTCTGATCTCTCAGACAAACTATCCTCTTTCATGCCCTTTTTGCTTTTGGTACTGTAGTTCTAGGTATTGATTACTTGCAGTTTTAAATCAATTGCAGGTTTGGTGGGTTACTTGAAATCTCAAAGTATGTGCTCTATGTTGATCTGTTCCCTGACAAATGGCAGGGGCCGTAATATAGAGATAAGTGACTTGAGATGCCCATGCTAGAATACAGACAAAAATTCTAAGTTGTCTTGAGACACCCATGCCAGTCAAAGGGTTATGTCCATCCATTACGTTTGAGTTCAAAGTACTTTTATGGGAGAGTATGATATGCCATATTTATGATCTTGAAATTTACGGTCAACATTGACATGTTTGCATATACATCTCTATTTCCCATTTCTCTGTTGCAGAAGAAGATCATGATTATCATCTGCCTTCTGTTGCTCCTGGTGATCTTAGTTCTCGTAATATACTTCTCGGTGAAGGGGGGGGGGTGAGGTGCGTGTCACTGACTCTAGGAATGCCTCTGACCCCCGGATCCCAACCCGTTTTTCTGCTGTGTGAACGAGCTGCATCCCCCATCGTTCTTTTGTTGGATACACCATTGGTTTTTATGTGATGCGCTCTGGTACCTCGGGCTGCATCGGTCCTGAAAACCTGAACCCATGTGGCATATTTATACTTCCTCTCCATTACCCTTGAATTGATGGATCATCTGTGTTTTTTTATTTTTTGTTCTGCTGCATATCGGTGTCCGTGGGTTTTTTTTTTTTTTGGCGTGAGATCTCATTCATTCATGTTTGGTGTCTGAAGCCATTGCTTCAGATTGTTCTCCCAAAAGTGCCTCAGTTACATCCTATCAAGTTTATCTTGAGTTGCCTGGAACTCAGGAATTCTTGTTTGTGGTTCTTTGCATTCGAATGCAACCAAGCACAACCGTATATGACAATTTTTGCGGAGGGAAACCTGATTTAAATATTATGTAGTCAAGAATATGGGGTTTTCTACGATATTTTGTTGCTGTTTGCATCGAAATTTCCGTTTTAGAATTTCCTCTTATATTGGTGCCTGTGCTTACTACCCTCAAACTGTGATGAGAGATGTAAACATGGCCCAGATGCCAAAATTGCTCGTTCTTCCTGGTTGCCGCTCCCGTGGCATCGAGAGCCGGATTTGGGCTAGGTCTCGAGGAATAGATTTGTAAATTTTGGTATGTCCTTTGGAGATAGTAGGAATATGCAATGAGAAACCTGTAGAATTTCAGTGATTTAAGACTTTTCTGTGTTCGAACAGAAGCTCTATTTTGTGATATGCATCATGGTGGCAGTGATCATCCTCATCAAGGTCATTGTAATTATCCTCACCTAAGACATCCCTTGCCATCTTCCTAGATCCTTGCCACTGCATGTCCACCTTGATACCTCTGCACCACCTCTTCACCTTGATCCCTCTGCACCACCTCTCAACCTTGATTTCCTGTGCCACCCCCTTATGTGCTGATCGCCCCAAGTACTGCAAAAATACTTAGTTATCTCAATGTGTAATTGGTAATACCATCTTCCTTAAACTGGTAGAGCCTGCCATACTTGATCTACATCATGACTGACCAATATTGCTCAAGGAGCTTCGAACATCACATTTTGATCAGCAGTGTGGATTTGCCGCATCTCTTGTGATCTGCAAATACTCAGATTGTCTGCCCCAGCCAATGATATTCCTCTTTGTATGATTCTTCCCCCCCCCCCCCTAGAGAAATGTGAAGTGTGTGGACTGGTATCTGCAGACATTTTGTTTTTTGTGGCGGTGCATTGCAGAGCAACACATCGTTTGGTGTGGTGGCAAGTTGTTTCTAGTCCAAAGCGTTTTGGGAAAAGACGGTGGACTGCTCGTTTGAGCCTACTTTATGTATGGATTGACATTCTGTAGAATTTTGTCCTTGTACTTTTTTCTTCAATTCCTTTTTTTTTTTCTCTCCCTTGGCCCTGGTCATTATGTCTATCGTATTGGGGGAGGTGAGCATCTATCGATTTTGCAGGTTCTCCATAACTTAGTTCCATCGAGACTCACGAGTCAACTTTTTTTGAGAGTACATGAATTGTTTGCATCATCTTAAACAGGGAGCAAAGTTTGCCAAAAAAATACTTAATTTTTTGTAACGGCCTGTGTTTGGGTCCATGTATAAAAACGGTCTTCAAGGAATGTGACGGGTTAGTCAAAGTAATTATTATTTTTTTGCTTGACATGGAAGTTCTTTATGAGACATGTACCCATGATTGAATTTGAAATTATAAAAATTTCTTCCATCTGTGAGTTAGTTTTGAATTTAAAGCAACTTTAATCAGAGCCAGATAAGATGCTAGTGTACATTGTGTGCTTACGAACCAAGAAATATTACAATTTCATTCATAAGCTGACCACATGCATGAAGAAACTTCATTATTATAATTACTTGCTTAGAGGATATGGAAATTAAAGTGAATTTGCAATCAAAATGATCAAAATTTTGTTGGGGTCTAATGAGTTTCTCTATAATTTGCTAGTAAAAAATAAATGATTTCAGTAGAAGGTTTTCAAATTGTGCTCACCTTCCACTGCCCTCCATATCAATTCATGGTTTTTGCCAATCTTTGTGTATTTCGCATCTTACAAATCATGAACATTCCTCTGAATCGTCTCCAGGGAATTTTCTTCACCATTTTCTAGAGTGCAAGATCTGAAGGTGATGGAATGATTGCCTCGTCATCATTCACGGAGGGTATAGAAGTGTCCTTGTCAGAAGAAGCCGATAAGAAGAAAATTTATTAATAAAGAGATATATATATACATATATATATCTATATATAGATTGTAGAGCCATGTTTCTCTCTGAACAGATACAGCCACACCGAGTGGTTTTTCGGAAGCGGACTCCCCCCGTTCTCGCTCCCTTTTCCCCTTCCCTCAGGAAGACCCCAAGACACGACACACAAATTTTCACTCTTTGTTTTTATTGCCGTTGCATGCCTGTAGCATGGTGCATGGCGGTTGAGCCGTCGAAGCCGACCGCACACTGTATGATGCTGGTCCGTCTTGTACTTTGTGCATTTGAAATAGCAATATATGAAAGATATATTTATTATTTGCAGTTGAGAAATAGTGCCAGGTTTTCTTTGAGTAATAGCTTGATTCATAAGTGCTACATTGATTTTGAGGCATTCAAATTCACCTCTAAGGAAGTGCCTGTTACATCGTACATGCTGGTAGTTTTTTTTTTTTGCTTTTTTTATTTTGCATTCTTGGAGGCTGCTTCAGACAAAATAAATATTTATGAAACCAA
Source organism: Darwinula stevensoni (assembly GCA_905338385.1). Classification (NCBI taxonomy): domain Eukaryota; kingdom Metazoa; phylum Arthropoda; class Ostracoda; order Podocopida; family Darwinulidae; genus Darwinula; species Darwinula stevensoni. Next base: position 10,673 of record CAJPEV010002601.1, read on the forward strand.
AAATCTCATCTCTGCTCGAACGAAAAATCTTATTGGTTTTGCCTGAAGCAGTTTCCAAGTATCTTGCATGAAAAAAAGTTGACCAATATGCTGAATCATCTGCGAGCATCGACACTGATACCGATCGTTTCCATTCATGCTGCGTGGCCGCCTGCAGAAGAAAATCATCATTCTCATCTGCCTCGGGATCCTTGTCATAATACTTGTTTCCACCATAGGAGGGTATTTTGGAATAGGCGAATAGGTGAGCTCGACACTGTTGACTCTTTCCCTCGTCGACATTGGGTCTTCCAATTATGAATTTTAATTGGAGTGCTTGAGCAGTTTTTTCATCACACATAAGAAGTTTAATTTATTTCTTGGTTGTGAAAGTCTGTAGATTTTCTGGATATACATGGTACCTTTGAACTGACTGGACATTTTTAAATATTTATTTTTGAATCTTAACCACATATATTTGTGAACTGATTGTCTATAGACCTCTGAGTGATGTCACACCTCAGATATCTCAGAAAATGTTCATAGTCACTTCATGGAGAACCTGTAGTTCATGCTCTCTCACCTGACATCAATCAAAAATAACATTTCTGTGCATAAATTAATTTAAGGTAAATTATGTAATTTTTTTTGATGGGGTATAAAGCAGGTTTAAGGAATGGGATGCTGTTGCCTGCAGGATATATGTCAAGGAACATTTTTGTTTGACAACTTTGGATGGGGCAGAATTGTAAACATGTAACATCTATTGCACAATGCATACTGAGAAGTTACAAACTTACCTTACCATTAAAATGACATGCTTAGCAAATGTTTTAGGGCTTTTTTTTTTGCACTTGGTGCTATATGTGCAAGCCTCAATTGAAGATGACTTAAAATACTGATCAACATTGGAATGAAGTAATGCATTAATGTCATGGCAGCATTAATAGTTTATTTATATTAATACTTTATAGGGTCGAGTCCCCGCCTATGGCCACTTTAAAGGAATTCTCACCTTGATGGTTCATATTATATAAATATTATTTCAATCCTTAGCGTCTCATGTGTAGTTTCAGCTTTTAAAGCGACTCAAGTTATACATGAATAGCATGAACTAGCCAAAGTTTTAAAATGAATATTTTCTTTTGCAAAAAAAAAATGTATTAACTTCAGGCAAAGGTTATACATCCCATTTATTTCTCATACAAATATTATAAATTCTGCTTATGTGGACCAAATGGACCAAGCATGGGACCATAGAATGAATGGCCAGCATAACCTAGAGGGCAAAGGTAATTGCATTCCTAAGTTTCTGCTACCGAAGTTAGGAATTTATTTGGAATTTGGAATTTTGTGGTAGCAATCAGATTTTTTTATTTTTACCACCAAAGAGGAGCTACTTCAAGATGTGAAATTGAAATGGTAAGAAATGAAATAAACCGAGATGTAAACCAGAGTCTTTTGAATCTTTCTTGTTTCAGTAGCAGAAGAATGGGGGCTAATATAAAGTGGCCATTAATGGATGCTTGACCTTATAGCCCTTTTTTTTATAAGGCTATAAGGTCAAGGTCAAGGTCTACCCATGTAGAGGACACTGTTTGCATAAGTGCTAATCTCCGAGCATTACACTAATAATTGTTTTTTTTTTTTCATTTCTCTTCCATGCAGCAAGGACTCGGCAAAGGTTCCCTAGATCTTAGCTGTGTTATCCTTCCTTTTCAAAAAAATATGCAACTTGCTCTGTGTTTCTAGACCCCAGTGACTGACGCGGGTGTCGTGCCGGTGCGACCGGCAGTCAGGACCGCCGGTCAGGACTGTCAGGACCGCGTCCACCGGCGCCACCCGAAACTAGACGGAAGAACGACTTTTTTGCTAGTGTGCATGGTTGTGCTCTGGAAACGGAACTCATTCGTCCGGTCTAGCCGCTTCTGATTTCTGGCTTCTCTCTCCGTTTCTCCCCGTTTCTCTCTCCCTGCTGAAAATTTTGCCTTTCGCTCTCCCCAGACTCGGCCGGTCTTCGAGACGAATTTAGTTGGGTCGCAAAGTTAGACTCGGAGGAAAGTTGTAGTCTTTTTTGCTAACTTATACGCGCATCATGCACAGTTACGTACGACGAGCATGTTTTTTTGAAGCATGAGCATTAAAAGCATAAGCATAAAGGGAAAAAAAAATGTACTTGAACAACTTTTGCATGTTTTATCTTCTGCCGGTTTTTTTGAAACGCGTATTTAAAAGATTTGCAAGGACAAAAAAAATAGTTGAAATCGGGTCTGTGAAGATAGCTTTAGCAATAGTTGTTGCGATTTCACAGAATCGGTGATGCGGAACAGCCATATATTTATTCCGAGTGGATTGGCCACCCGGAGCCAATTTTCTCCAATTTTTGAGCTGTTACCTGCTTACCCGCCAGAAAGCAATCGGACATACGGAACTCCGCATGTGAACATTGTACATAGGGGCTCTTGTTGATGATGATGATGATGACGATGATGATGATGATGATGATGGTGATGGTGATTATGATGATGATGATGCCTAGTTATCATATAGGATATTGCCATTATGCAGATTTTTTCCCTTCTTTCTTCCCTTCATAACCTATGCTCTCTCTTGTAGCTGATTTGCCAAAGATACATCAACAACAACAACAACAACAACAACAACAAAAAGATGAAAGAGACTCTTGTACTGTGATCTATAGACTTTTTTGTCCAATTGCGAGGACCTTTTGTGCGCAGGCGTGTTCCGCCAACTTGACATCTTGTACCGGATTGGCGAGTGCAGATTATGTCGCCCTGTTTAGCTTGTGCCGATTGTACACAACATTGGTTGATTTCTTCCCCCCCCCCCCCCATATTGCATCTAAACATGCTGAAATTTCATGCACCCTGGAAAATTAATTACAATTAATCACCCCAAATTAATTACAGAACAGCAATTAGATTCCCCCGATAGAACTCGACTGGCTAAAAAAAAAAGGAAAAAAAAAAGAGTCCTCGACCGCCTCGCTGCAATCGAGCCGAATTCCCGAATCGGGGCCCGTTTTGCGAAAAGGTTGCCCTCTGAACGCTGCGCAAAGGTTGCTCTCAGAACCGGTTGCTCTTCGCGGAGCAACCGGTTCGGAGAGAGGCCTCCCCGTGGAGCGCGGCCGAGGCTCCTCCATGACCGTATCGGATCATGCACTAAGCAATAACATCCTGGATCATCCTCCTCTTGGATCATCCGCTCGGATCATCCTCCTGGATCATCCGCTCGGATCCCCCCGACGGATGCGAATGGCGACTCTCGCGTCTGGCAGAGTGTTTTTTTTTTTCCTGGGAAGTGTCGATTCGTTCCGTAACTTCTCTTCACTGCCTTATTGGACTCGAGGCACGTTTGCAAAAAAAAACTAAAAAAAAAGTGTAAGCCGAACAGTTAGGCCCATGTCTAGTTAGTCCGGAGGGCGGTTTGACTCGTTCCGCAACTTGCAAAGGTGAATAAATGTACATTATGAAAGTATCCAGATTCCTTTATTGGGATTTATTATTTTTTATTTATTTTTTTATGTGTGATTTTAATCACAGTGCCATCACAGCGTATGTGGAGGACGTGGTATGGAAGCCAGTGACTCGGATTTTGCATACAAATTGTGCAAAATTTTACAAATTGTGCAAAGTTTTACCAATTGTGCTATATTATACAAATTGTGCAACATTTTACCAATTGTGCTAAATTACATAAATTGTGCTAAATTATACAATTCCATTTTTTGCTACTCAACATTCGGCAAATTAGTGGAAGCAACCGACTCTCCAATGCACAAGGTGCAAAAAAAAAAGGAGATAATACATCACAGGAATGTTTCTGAGACTGGGAAATACATTTGACTTCGTTGTAACTTGCATCGCATGAAACATATTTAAAATGTTAAAATTCAAGATCGTCAAGTTTGATGAAGACTCCATTAAAAATATTAATTTAAAATATAAAAAATCCATTTAAAATATTTAAAATATCTATTATAATAAATCCCCCCTGCCCTCAGAAGTTGTTGGGGCAGAGGTGCCCGTCGCGGGCGTCGGATCCTTCCGGCACCGCCGCGGCGCGGACGAGCCCGACCGCGAACTGGCCGTCGTCCGCCAGTGCCCCCTCGGGGGCGCGGAGCCCGTGCCCCCGGATGAAGGCCACCGCCGCGTCCTCGTCCGCGTGCGGCATGCTCAGCCGGCACCCCCACGAGACGAGCGCGAGGGGCTGAGGGGTAAAATTCAGATGAGGCTGAAATTCGCAAATTTTTTGCAAAATTTCGTGCAAAAAAAATTTGCTTACCTCGTCTGGGGTCAGGTGCGTGCTCGGCGTGATCACGTGCTTCCGAATGCATCCGGTGACTGTCGATCGAAGGCTTGCCACTTCAGCGGGGTGTGCGCATGGGTGATACAGCATCACAATCCCCCCGTGCTATTTGGATTGGTAATATATATATATTTAAAAAAAAACTTTAATTTATAGATTATTATGCAAGAAATAAATTGTGAGAATCTTGACCTCTAACGTGTGCAGCCACCGCTGGGTCGGAAGGAACGTGTACTCTCCGTAGACGGGCCAGAGCGGGCGGTGGGTGCCGCTGCAACGAATTCGGTTTCGCCGTCATGCCGAGCGAGGGCAATTCGAGGGCAATTCATGCCGAGCATGGGTGGAAACTCACAAAGTGGGGACCGGCGTGCTGTATGTGATCCGCGTGTCCATGCAGGAATGGTTGGCCTGAAACGTCGCATAACAAAAAAAAGGCTAGGATTGCCCTTTAAAAAAAAATTGCCCTTAAAAAAAAAAACAGGACTCACGCGATAATCGGCCGGGATCTGGTCGCACAGCAGGCGCGGGGCCGCGGTGGGGTCCACAGGGAAGCGCGCGTTCGGGTGGTAGCACGTGTGGTTCACGGGTGAGCCGTCCCAGTCCAACTCCAGGCCGACCTGTTTCGGGCGTGGATTTAAGCGAGTTGCGCGTGAGTTGGCGAGTGCGAAAATGTCCCAAAGGTGTAGGTCTCGGTTTGCGGTTAACCGGGGTTCGTGGGGAAACTCGGAGGCGGAAAAATCCCCGAAAGTGATTGCTATCACCTGTAAGGTAACTGTGTGTTTCACCTGTAAGGTAACTGTGCGTCGCCTGTTGAAAATGTTGGCAGTTTTCCGACCTTGCCCATTAAGTGCATTTCGCCGAGTGCGGCTTCACAACCGATTCGACTTCGGCACGAAACAAAGGCTATCATAACCGTTCGAAAATTTATTATTATTATTATTATTATTTATCATTATTATCAGGTGGACGGCGCCTAAAATGGTCGCATTTTAAATAAATACTTTGAGGCATTTTTGTATTTCTTTACTTAACTATATCTCAAATACATTTTAGAGCATATTTAAAAAAATAATAAAATCCCGGAAATGGCATCGCAATACTTTGCAATTCGCAGGGGAAAATTGGCAAATTTGCACGACTGCATTTTGCTCCATTCACAGTTTCGATTTGAAATGCACTCCGCGTTCCACTTCTACGGCGCGAAAGGCGCTGCCGTCATGCCCGCGCGAAGGGAAGAACATCCGCTTTCGAGCCAGGCAGGAAGCCAATGGACGATAAAGCACTAAAAAAAAAAAAAAAAAAAAAAAAAAAAAAAAAGAGGCCGAGCGTGTTCAGCTATTTTTTTTTTCTTGCCACCAGGCGCGTTTCCCTCGACGCATCCTAAAGAGCTGCCAAATGAGCGGGAATTTCCCTAATGCTTCCTCCCGAGCCGCCGACGTCGCCTGCATGCCAATTGGCGCCGGCTCTCGGATATTTAATGTTCCTGTTATTCGTTATTCCTGGGAACAATTTTTGAAAATCTCGTCATTGACTGCTGCTGAAAAGGCCAACCATGACTTGTAGTAAACAAGTCACTTGTGACATCCATCATTAACAGTGATAAAATGAGAATAATGTTTTTTTTTTTTCACTTCAGAACAGTTTAGTTTTTTTTTTTTTTAAGTCAAATCCTTGCCATTTTACCCTTCAAGTTGTTTTTGCACCGCACAACGCCTTCAATTGCTCTGGCTCCTGGTGAAAAAAAAAAAAATCGAGAAAGTTTCCCAGGCATTTAGATTGCCTTCTAGGCATGCCAATCCCTTCGACGTGCCGTTTTGGCAGAGTGAGGATGCATGCCAATTTGAGGCACGAAATAGCTTGTCCTTGGAATCATGATTATTTTAAACTTAATTGAATTAAGCGATGCTGATGCATGATATGTTGAAAAATATTAAGTCCCATCGACCAACGACAGGCCCACGAACAGGCCCACGCGACAGGCCCACCTTTCCGTCGTCGCAGGCCGAGGTCGGGACCCCCATCCTGATCCCGTGGACGTCGTCGCGCAACTGCTCCCTCGTAACGGCGGCCCCCTTCGAGGAGTCCGCCCCCTTCGAGGAGTCCGCCTCCTTCGAGGAGTCCGCCGGCGGGCGGGGGAACCATCGGTTGGGCCACTCCCCGGCCGGGATTTCCGGGGTCGCCTCGCCCATCCCTAAGCTCCTGTACCGGAGAAAAACACTTGGCCTGAGTGAAACATGAGTGAAACAGTCTTTTAGGCCTGAGTGAAACAGTCTCCCATGCCAATTATATAAATGGCAAAGGGGGCAGTCCCCGCAAAGGATCATGCAGAGTCGAAATTGGCTCCATTTTGCTCTTTCTCCCCAACCGAATGCTGTTTCTAATTCAAGCGATCCGAAGGAAATTTTTTAAGTTCCCCTGGTTCCGTGCCCGCTCCAGATCACAAGCCAAGAGTGGAACTGCATTAACGAATGAGCAGCCGTCTGCGGAAATGAGACTTCGTGGAACCGCGAGGGTCGGTCGAGCCTTCCGAGTTCGGCCTGGGTCGGTGGAAGCTGGATGGGCTTGCTAGGCCTAGGCCTGAAAATTCAATAACGTATTGCTAACGTAACGTAACGTAACGTGAACAAACCTGAATAAGGCTTTCTTGAGGGTTCCGAGTTCCTCCCTGACGCCAGCAGAACCGAAAGCCGCCTTCGCAGGGGCGGAGAGCCCCAGGAGGCACGCGAGGAAGGCGGATGTCACATGCATCGTCTGAGGGCTCGAACTGCCCCGACACGCTGAGTGGACGCTGCGGGTGCAACGAATCTCATCGCGTCACGGGAGACAACGGGACTCCACGTGTCTCCGCCCCGCACTGGCTCCATGTCCCCGGGTGCTTGGGGCTTGGCCCCGCCCCCGGCGCGTCGTCTGCTGCTGACGTCACGCGGAGGGTCTGAATCCCTGGAGGCTCGATGCTGCACTCGCGCTCCGCCGTTCGTCGCGTGTGGGGCTCGTGCCTTTCCGTCTCTCGTAGCCCTTTTGTGAGTTTGTGGACGAACGAGAAACTCCTTGAATCTGCCGTCGCCGTCAATACCACAGGCTTTTGGACCAATATTGGTCGAATACGCTGCGCTACTGGAGCCATCCTCTCGAAGTCGGCGAAGATCCGCAGACTGCGAATGTATCCGTAATGGCACGGCCTGATTCGGAGCATCGCCCCGCGCAAACAGAGCGGCGCCGTCTGTTGATACAGTGTAAATGGCGCGGTTTGCTCCGTCATTGGTTAACACAAGAACCAATTAGAATCGCGTGGATCTGATGCATGGGTTTGTGGCAGGTTTCTTTCGAGGAGAGGACTTTGTGTTTTGCCTTATCCAGGAGATGAAACATTTTCTATAGCTTTGAATGATAAATTTACAATATCATTCATTTGAATTGCTCGACGGCGAAGTCAAAGATCCGCGTGAAATAAATTAAAAATTGCAATAGGGAGATGACGCTGGGGCATGTATTACTGAAGATACAGAACTCATTCATGCACACAAGCAGAGCATAATTTGGAATTTCGGAGGAATCAACATCTAATTAATCATGCAATCGGCAGCATTGCAGAAAAAAAAAAATTTATTCTGCCTTCAGCTTCGTTCCTTCCTAAAGTTTCGTTATTCGTTATCTTGTGCCGCTGGCACCAGTATGCGTGTTTCGGTTCATATTGATAATAAAAGGAAATGCAGTGGGCTTTCAAAGAATGATGGAATTAAAGTAATTTTATCAGAAGATACTACCAAAAGTAAATAGTGGTTGGCGCGGACTAAAATTCATCAGCGATTCGGATTCGTTCTGTGGGTGCCGCGGAACATTCTAGTGGGCCCGTGGGTAAGCAGGAGGTCCCGCGGGACGTTCTAGTACGCCCGCGGGTAAGCAGGAGGTCCCGCGGGACGTTCTAGTACGCCCGCGGGTAAGCAGGAGGTCCCGCGGGACATTCTAGTAGGCCCGCGGGTAAGCAGGAGGTTGGGCAGGTTGGGCGGGCCGAAGGTTGGGAGTGACGGTTGGAGACCCGCGGGAAGCGGGAGGCGCTCTTGGAGGGCCCGGCAACAGCACGCAATATGGCAGCCCGCATTCTTTGGAGCCGCGAGGACGCTTTTCCATCTGTGCGTGAATGAAATGAAGGGAAACGCTTGGGACTTATGAGTCGAAAATTCAATCCGGCCGTGAATGCGAGGACTTACGTGCAGAGGAAGCCGCCGATCTTCCTATTCACGGTGTGCCTTTTGTTCGTCGCGGTCGCGCTGGTCGGGCTTTCCTTGCACGTCACCTACGAAGAACGAGGAGTTTCGGAGGTCAGTCTTTTTTTTTTTTCTTTGTCGGCCGAGTTAGGCCAATCGGCCGTTCAAAAGGTACGGCTAGCCCATTCGCCAGCGCGAAAACGCGTTTCTGGGCTTCATCGGGTTCCCGTTCCCTTCAGGACTTGCACTCGGTCGTCGAACAGCTGGTCGACTCGCCCGTTTGCCTGAGTCCTCAGAGGCCGCCAAGCTCGACGAAAAATGCGTCGCACCTCGAGGAAGCCGGGAAGAACTCCTCCACGCCTGCTGGCCCGGCCCCGCAGGATGTGTCCGACTGGGTCCGGCCGGACGGAGACGAGCCTGTGATGTTCATCGCACAAGTCGAATTGAGCCAACAGTTCCTGAGTCTTCTAACAAGTGCCATAAGAAATGGAACAATCCACCTCATCGGTCACCTCGGTGAGTTCCGTAACTCGAGTGCTTAGTGAAGCTTGAGATGAAAACCACGAGAATTCACGTGCGCAAATGGAAAGTTGTCTTTCCCGCAAAGTTCTTTCCGATTCCTCATCGGTTCGCTCTGCTTAATTGTTGATCTTTCTGGACCTGGAATGTCAGAGAAAAAAATTTAATGCGAAACAAATTCAGTTGCAGTTGATGGAAAGGGGGCCTCATACAACATTATCTGCACGCACACAGAATGGCCATCTTTGCACGTGTGTCCTGTATTTAATTGTGGTTTTTCATGTAGCCTTTTCACGTTTCTGCTGGAACTGGGACTACATAGAACTGAAAGTGAAGAATGATGACAAGTAACAAACGACATTTGGTGGTCCTCAAAATGTCATTTTTCAGCATCCCACGAGCCGAGTTTCGTCGGGGCATTCCATGATATTTACCTTCCGGCGGGAGCATCAAATCTACCGGCCGACGGTCCCCTCGCCTGGGTCCGGTTCAACGTGTCCGGGCTAGAGGGAGTGCTTCTGTATTCGTCTCTGCTCGTTCTTCCCTCGAATGTTTCGGAGAGGTATCTATATTTTTCTTCTCATTCGGTTCGTTGTGACTTTCCGAGATTACCAGCTTCTACTGAAGATTACAGAAATTTTCTGTGATGCCTTGCAGAGAAAATAACTCTATCTCGATCCATCTGAACGCATCGCAGTTCGACTCGAGCTGCCTCGGCGGGACCCAGCTGAAACTGTTCGAAACGGTCGTGCAAGGTTCGGCCCACCTCACCGCCCTTCCGCTCGTGAGTCCTTCGCCCTCGGAGTTATCATTCTAATGAAGGGCATGCACCAAGGGGCCCAATGAGAATTTGCCTCATTTCATGCTCCATGAAACAGAAAAGTGAAATGTCAGGTTTGTGTTTTTTCAGTCTCAGTGTAAATCACACTCTTGAAAAGCATACATTGTCACTATGGTTTAGATAAAAAGCTGTCATGATTCCAAACTGCAATATGGTAAATGATCTTTTTTTGAGCTTGATCCAATTTAATCACTGCTCGAAATCTTTCTTCTCCTTCTCTGGCATGCAGCTTTGGCAGTGTTCTTGTCTAGATTTTCTTAATTTTGTAATTTCCTTCCTTTTGTAATTTAACCTTCAGGGCTTCATGTGATCAAGCTGTCTTTTGAGGCAAAAGTCTGAAGAGGGAAGGTAACAGTCCTATTCCAGAGCTCATTGTGTGATTTTTTTCCTTAGTCAGCCATGCATCTCATGATGACACTCAGCAGCCAAGGACCCTGCAATAATGATGCAGCCATGAAAAACATAGGCTTTTTGATAATAAATAAGACCTATTTGTGGGGCATTGCTGGGTTCACTGCTGGCCGATACACGGAGAAGCTGAATTTTGTCGCAAAATAAAAAAAAAAATTTCTGCCTTTAATCTGAGAACCTGATGCCTTTGAAATTTCATGGTATACATTCTTGAGTATTTCCACTGTGACATAGAAAAGTCACAAACCTAGCATTTCTTCAGTGGCTTTCATGAAGCATGTCTTATAGAACAAGATTCCATTTTTTGGAGCTGCCTCATACTTTCAAAAGATTTCCTTCGCTTCAGGATTCCTTTACCGTGGTCCAGTCGCGCCTGCTCCACACGTCCTACGTCGTGCTGCTACTAGTCGGGAGCCTGCTCCTCTGGGCTTCCATCTGGGGAGGATCCCCCGCCGACTCCAATCAGCCGGTGAGTCATTCGGCGACACGTGAGGTCTGTTGTGACGGCAGCATTCGGTCACTCGGTCTTTCCATTCTTCCAGGTGCGAGACGAAGATGAAGAAGATGAATGCTGATTGGGAACGTGATCAGTCGATTTGATACTCTGATCTGTGTGCATTCTTCCTTGAGATTATTTTTCTAAGATTATCTTGCATCGACAGCATTTCGGCGCATCAAGGGAATCGGATATTTGATGCTGATCTGGTCTGAGCCATATCATTGTATTTAAGTGAGAAATAAGGCATTCCTTGAATTATGAAAGTTGCTTTCCTCATTGGTTGACTGCAATGATTATCATAAGGCGTGGCTGCATGAGAAAAGATGCAGCTTGGCATTTTGCCGTGACGCAAAATATGCCTTCTTTTGTTGTCAATTCCCTCATCTAATCATGAGTACAATTTAAAATATTTATGTATCAGCTTGGATGGCAGCATTTTAACTTTCTATAGTCTCAATAGTCAATATTGTTGCAAATGTTTATGGGTGGGGATGTGCAATTAATTTGCCAGACTTTGATGTTCTTTGCCAGTACCTGTCCACCATTTGCAGCTCGCATACCAGAGATACTTCTATGAAGGGAGTATTCAAAAGTAATGTCACTGATTGTAAACACATGTCTCAATTTCCATCACAGCTGAAAACTCATTTTGAATTCAGAGTGATGGTAGTAAAGGGTTCTTTCACATTGCAAGGTGTGCAGAACCTACCATGAATATGGAATATGGGAGGAAATGACTCTCAGGTCTTGGATGGTACCTGAAAGCGACGAAAAATGTTGTCAGCAGTGAGAAGCCTTTCCCTGCCCATCGCTCGGCAAGTGTTGCCTACGTTGAGCACGCTTGCTAAGAGGCTTTCCTCGGACCAGGCCCCCAAGGATGAGAAGCACAAGGACGAGAAGACGGAGGACCAGAAGCCCAAACTCGATCCGAGACTCAAGGGTCTGATGGAGTTTTTCGATGAGCCGAGGCACTGGGGTGCGTCGGAGGTGCGGGTGGGGCGTGCGTGGCGGGCGGAGGAACTCCGGATCAAGAGCAACTCCGACCTGCACAAGCTGTGGTTTGTGCTGCTTAAGGAGCGCAACATGCTTCTCTCGATGGAGCACGAGAGCAAGCAGGAGTTCAGGTTGTTCCCAAATCCAGAGAGATTGGACAAAGTAGAGCAAAGCATGGAGAACCTGGAGGTGGTGGTGCGTGAACGCAACCGAGCCTATCACCTGCTCGAAACTGGGGAGTCGGGCGAGCGACCGGGGATGTGGGTCACCGACTGGTTGGGTCGGGTGATATTCTACAGGAAGCTGGAGCATGTCCACCCGCCACGAGTGTTACCCTACCCGTCCATCAACCGGAAGTTCCGCTACCGGAAGGACTATGGCTTCACGCAGTTTAATCCGGACGTGGAGGCCTTCCTGAAGCTCTACCGTGAAAAGCGACTCAAGAAGTACCTCGCTCGGATGCGACGTCAGAGGTCGGCGGTCCTCCGCCTCCTGGAGAAGTTCCCCAAGGTCGACCCAGAGGCCCTGCAGAAGGAGTTTCCCCTGCTGGACATACCCTGGATCATCCAGCTGAGAGAGGAAAGACTTAAGGTCACACGACAGATATCCTGAAGCTTTGGTGTGTGTGGTCTGATATAAAGTGTATGGTTGAGATTTCATGTTGTTGAGGAGTTCATGTGGGGAGTCCTGTCTCTTTCCACTCATGATGTGATAATGTGACTGCTCTGAGCTCAGTTGGTGGAAGATGCAGGTGCCAGTCTTCCAGCTCAGGAATTAGATCAGTTTTTTTTACACATCGTAATAATAGTCTTTTATATTGTAATGTTTTTTTTCTTTTTTCACAGCAGTCTGAGTTGTGCATCTAATATTCCTTCAGTGAACAACTACCTAATGCTCTTCATGCCTGGTAATATGTGTAATTTGCTTATTTAATCTTTTGAAATTTTTATGCACTCATGGTAGAGTTTTTTTTTAAATTGTGTTGTAAATTCTTTACCAAGTGTCTTTTTTTTATGAAAGCGATTGCTTAAATTTTATGTGTCGTATTCCTGTTTTTTAGAATTGATTTGCTACCATATGTTCTTTAAAGAGATTGCTGCAATCAATGCAAATGAGATACGATGTCACCCTTTGCATAGGCTTCATCTGTCTCCGTTGGCTATGAGAAAGTCAATACAATGAAGACAGGCTGTCTGACTGGGATCGTCGGTGGGACCGTGCTGTCGGGTCTCTACGTGGGGAGCCTGTACGTGTGGCGGGGCAGCTGGAATCGCAACGACCCGCGCATCATCAGGCGACGCTTTTTCAGCGTCCTCGTCATAATGACTCTTGCCCCGGTGTACCTTTGGGTCATCTGTAGCCCTGCAAATCTCCTCGAACTGTGGACTTACATGGGACTGCGAGGCGATCACATTGCGGAGGCCCTGGTCCTCCCGTTGCTCCTCCTCGTCTTGTTTTACCTCGGCCCCCTCGTGGTCTGTTTCAGGTACCACACCAAGGATTACCTGCTCAATGAATGTGCCCACAATGGGTGGATCTTCGCCCGGAATTACATTGTCTCGCCCTTCTCCGAGGAATTCGTGTATCGAGCATGTCTGGTGCCCTTGCTCAAGGACTGTTTTACTATGAATCAGTTGATCTTTGTCACCCCGCTGTTCTTTGGCATCTCTCACCTGCACCACATGTACGAGTTGGTGCAGGAGGGCGTGCCAGTGCTGCGCGCGTCGATCGTGACGCTGTTCCAGATGGGCTACACGTGCATCTTCGGTGCCTACTGCACGTTCCTGTTCCTGCGGACGGGACACCTGGCGTCCTGCTTCGTGTCGCACGCCTTCTGCAATCTCATGGGTCTGCCCGACGTGAGCCTCGTGCTGCACCAGGAGGGGAGGATGCGGGTCGGCATCCTGTCGGCCTTTCTCTGCGGTTTCGGCCTCTTCTTCTATCTCTTGGGCCCTCTCACTGACCCTGCCCACTATGGAAATAATTTCTATTAAGTATCAGTTTACATGGAAAGGAAAAAAGCTTTCAACATATTTCGTAAGCATGGGCAGATGTTCAGCTAGGTAGATTCATGTTCTTTATTATTTTCTGCTTATTAGACTTTATCTTAATTTTTCATCAGTGGCTCAATGAAACTGGTGTCAAAATGTAGGACTTACTCATTCATGGAAATTTTTGCTCTGATATTTTTCTAACATTTGCTGATGTGATGGAAATTCCATCCATGCATGGACTGGGAATTTTTGCTGCCATGGCTTATCTTGCCATTTCTTCCTGGTGTATTTTGCTAAGTCTGAAAGGCTAAGACTCGTGAATGGATAATCAGCTGGCCAATTCAAGATTCACTCAATGGAATAGCGCATACAACGCGGTAGAAATAATTATACCTAAGACTGGATCTCAATCTCACCCTATTAGCGTGATGTCTTATGTTATCATCTCACATTTTAATTTAATGTGATGAGTGTCTCATCTCACATCTTGTTGTCTCCTGCCGCTTCCCGTCCAGAAGTTTTTCGGCGTGAGCCCCAAAGCAGAAGACAGCGGATCCGTTGGTGCTCGTCGTCCTTCGGCGACCGATACTAGTCCGACTGGTGCATCCAGTGATGGTTCTATCCCAGTGCTTGTGCTGATCGTTGCAATTTTTCGCTCGTTTCGTGGGTCGCCTGTCGTGTTTTGTGAAATTAAGCGAGTCGTTTCGTGTTTTCCTCACGTCTCAGTTGCGTCTACTTCGACATAACTTTCACCGACTGTTTGTTGGCAGTTTCTTGATTTTCATGGGCATCACCATGTTGCTCATAGTATTAAGAATGATTACTGGAACTGTAGCATTTATGTGATTTAAGTGATTTAAGTTGTTTATTGCTGAGTCTGCAGATCTCAAATGATGCAATGAAGAGGCATTTCCTGGACATAAGGCTTTGGAGCCAAGCCGAGAACAAGTCGTATAGACAACAATTTCTAATGGTTTTTGATGGCATGGAGTTTTAATTCACATGCGAAGAGTAGCCTGCAGACTGGATTAAGTTCTGATCAATTACAGTTTGGAAGTATTGCAGGCTAGAATGACTCCTTAGAGAGACCTTTCCATGGAGCCTTTTTCCACTCCGAGGAAAAGCATGTCTGCCCCTCACCTTAGAGATTTTCGGACGGAAAAGGCGGATCGGGTCCGCGAACGCCCGACCGAGTTGAAGGCGGCTGGAGGGGATCTCCACACTTTGAGATGGGTGAGCAATCAGGCCAAGAAGGTGGGATTGGCATCCAGCCTTGCCGGATGTCATTCCCATAGGTGGCTATTGTCCAGGTGATGCTTCTGCATGCAGCAGGGTGATTGGGGAACTCGGTATACATTGGAACATTTATTGACATTAATTTATGATGATTGAAAAGTAATCCAAGCAATGGTGTGACTAGTGATGACTGACAGTACTTCCAGAGCAGAGTAATAATGTCACTGAATAGGATATGTCTTATTCCAAACCAAGTAACTCACATATATTTTTCTAATGGGTCTCCCTTTTCCTCACGACTGGGAAGGGTAAGGTTCAGAAGTAGAGAAGCAATCGATGAAAAGCTTTTTTTTTTTAGCATATGATGCCACTTTGCAGGATTCCTTGTGTGCCCAGTGTCGCTCTGGATCCAAGAACATGCCTGGAGGGTCTGTGGCTGAATCTGTCAAGAGTAGAAGCAAACCCAAACTATGTTGATGTAGTGTTGGCCCTATTCACATGAGTGAAAATGGGGTGTTGCCCTTCTCATTATTTGCTCTTTTTTTTATTATTATTTTTTTTTTCTGGGAGGGATGATGGCCTCCCTCCTCCTCCGTAGATTTTGTCTTTGAACCTTTATTTTTTAGTCATGAGATTTGGAAGGGAGGGGGGGGCATTTCAGGGAAAGAGATCTCTGCTTGAGATAACTTGATCCCACCCTATTTCTTCAAACTTTTGACATTTTCCAATTTTGTCAAAACAGTGCCAATAATAAATCAACTGGTCTTTCATCCATCACAAGTTTCCTTCCGTGGTTCTTCGGTTTTACGAGGAGCTGTTGCTGCAGTTTCCATGCAGCGAGGAACATATCTTCCTTGGCGGCTCAAACTCATTTGAAATTTATTATTATTATTTCCTGTTTGGGTATTTCTTAAACCACCTTTTGACTTCATAATTTGGTTCTGGATTACCAACCGTAGGAATTCACTCTCTGGCCCGTGTTGGGACAGGTCTCGACCACCGGGGAGAGCCTGGGCACGTCATGCGAATAGAGGGTAAGTGGCCGCTGTGAGCCGTCGTTTGATCGTGTTCTTGTCCACAGCACGAAGTGACGTTTGTGGAAACGAAGATGAACACAAATGGAACTTTTGAGGGGGGAAAAGTTGTTACAAAGAGGCAACCTGCCATATCTTTGAAAACATGCTGTAAAGATCGGTGCAGCAGTGATGCCATGCTCCGCCTTTGTTAGTTGCATCTAATTCATTTTGAAAGAAAGAGTTCAAACCATCTGAAATGCTGAAGCAAGTGTTGGCATTGATCGTTAGATGTGGCATAGCAAGATTTCAGTCCACAATTCCTGGTGATTGATAGTGGCAATTTCTTTTGACATTTTATATATTTGGATTCACAAAATGTTGAAGTATTTAACCTTTTTATTTCATACACTGGTGCTATAGATCACTGGCTTTGTTTTGTTTTTTATTTATTTTTATTTCTTTGCAGTTAGCCTTACCATGTTTGGACGGTAGTGAATGGATGTGTTGATGGATTTGACAGAAGGGGAGGAGGACTCCCCGCCGGCACCCCGAGCCCGCCTCGAGGGCCTCCTCCAGGAGCTGGTCAAGACCAGCCCCGGGACCAACCAGGTCAAGGACGGCTCCGGGAGCAACTCGACGCTCTGGGACCCCTGCGAGATGACCCTGGGCTACATGGCCGAAATCACCACCACGTCTGTCCTTCTGCTCTCTCTTTTTTTTTCTTGCATTTGTTCGGACTATCCTCGATGAAGTATGATGTTTTCTGATGTCTGGGAAGTACATTATGAAAATGAAAGTTATGGTTCATATTCCACAATCCTGTCGCCACGATGCTCGTTCTATATTCTTGTGCGTCTTGACAAAAAGTTGTGAGCAGTCCTCACAAGGAGAAGAGAGAACAATGTCATGGGAAAGGGGATTTGCAGGAAAGCAAGTAAATATAGACTGCAAGGGTCAAGTTTGTCTGCTTTAGAATTTTTAAATTTTCATCATTTTTCTATCTGATGTTTATGCCTCCTAAATTGAATATTTTGATTCACTTCTAAGTGGTGAATGGTTCTGGAAGGAAAATAATGAAAATAATGGCTTGATGATGCCAGAGTGGAGCCAAGTGAGACGTTGTCGCCCCTGCCGAAGAAGAAGCAGCGGATGCAGGAGAACCACTACGTCCATCGCATCATGGGCACTGTCGTGAAGCTGTACGATCGGTAAGTCGTGCGAGATATTTGCCTTGTGATGCTTGGATGTATAATTGGCCCTTGGTAGAACACTTGTTCCTGGCCAATTTCGGCACAGTAACAATAACTGTGAAACAATGGAGATCGTCCAAGAGTGCACCCTTTGAAGACAAAAATGGGTGCTCTCCCCAAGTTATTGCAATTTCGAAAAGGATAGATGGTATGAAATTGCATGAATCAAACTGTAATGTGACAATTTTTCCTCAACAGGAGTGTTGACCTGTCGAAATTCAACGAGACCACCCCACTCTACCCGGTGTGCCGGGAGTGGATGCTGAACAATGCACTAGAGAACAGGCTCAAGCAGGTGGAGTCTGTTGAACCGAACATGAAGGTAGCAGAACCAAAAGTATTGTTGAAGGAGGAGGGAAAGAGCGTGGCTGCCGACACCGAGACCGACGCCCTGTCGAAGCAGTCGGACTCCTGCCTGGCCGTGAGTCAGCTCCCCGCCCCCCTCCCGCTGGAGCCGGGGCAGAAGCCCCGCATCCCGCCCCGGGATCCTCAGCCCAAGGTGGAGGACATTCCCATAGGCGCAGTGAGTTTGGCTTTCTGTCCTGTAGTTGAAATTCCTTGAAACCATTACTTAATTAATATCAGGACTCTAAATTCCTTGGTTAGGTCCCACTGTATTTTAGTTTTCCATTCCAATTCTATGTGATGTAGTAGCAGCAGTTTGATCGAAATTGCATCAAAAGCTATAAACTCTATTTTGGTACCACTGCCGCCAGAATATGCAAGTGTGTCAAACACATTCTCAGAAAATGTGTCACGCAAATGTGAACTCATCATGTGACTGTTTTACAGCCTTAATACAAGACAGTCACATAACTGGTTTGGCATTGTGAAGAACAATATTAAAGAATGTATTTTTTTTTATGGCAGGTTTTGGCTTCTTGTCAAAATACACACCTGAATTCTGTTCTTGGCTATTTCGATGAACATCGCTTCCTGCTTTTCTTAAATATTAATGTAATCTTTGAGACTTTTCAACTCATCAATGTACTAAAGACAATGTTTAGAAACCTAGAATGTGGTCCAGAAGAGGTAGCAGAATGTTTCATGCAAGTCTGTTGGAAGTAACTATTAAAGGGCTGTTCAAACTATCCTTATATGAGCTATTCATATGTAGAAGAAACTGTAGGAAGCTTGTCAGCTGGTCACATTTCATGTTCTCTCAGATGGTGGTATGAAGGATACTGCTTCAAATTTGCTGATATCTGCTATATTGTGTCACAAAGTACCTGACCAACAAAAGGCCTTGGGCAGTTTGTAACCAGTTGCTTCATATCAAAGACTTTGTCCTCAAGTGATCCCGAAGAGAAGTCTCTGTCTTCTCATTTGAGTGCACAGCCCACTTCATGCTAAAACTTAGCATGCTGCTTTGTATTCTTCTCCACCCTGTTGAGAGACTTGCACTGCATTATTGTGTAAATAAGTGCATTCATGCACTAAGTTAAGGAATGCCTTGAGGTTTGGGGGAAAAAAGGACCTGGTTTCATTTCCTTCTCTTTTTCAATCCAGGGCGAGGATGCCCCAGCACCCACCCTCCTCTTGACTGAGCACCTGAAGAGATGGCAGAAGGTACGGAGGGATTGGATCGACACTGCTGCCCGCAATGAGGCACGGTACACTGGGAGCCAGAAAGTCCTCAAGGAGATGTTCAGGCGATGAATGCGTACCTCAGGACTGTTCTCTGCTTGTCTTGCACGCATCAGTTTGGAAGGAATGACTCTGAGTTTTTTTGTTTTTTTTAATTCAAAAGTGATTAGGTTGGAATCCCATTTCAACTTTAATCTCTGGATTGAAATATGCAATAAAATATTTTCATTTATTGAAATATTGATTATTTCATTTGCAAATAGGATAAAACAATAATACCTTGGAATGTCTGAAATAAGTATCACAGCACAAAATGCTAATTGTCAGAAGCAGCGAGCAGTGTCACATCTGAGAAGTCTACAATAGGCAAAAATACATGTGATTTTTCATGAGTTGAGTTTTCCCAGGTTTTGCTGAGAATCAATACACAACACTGGTAGGATTGAGCTGGCTACTAATAAGCAAAGGTCAATGGTAACTGGATTGAAAAAAAATCACTGAAAAATGTACTAAAAAGAAAGGTAAACAGATCATCCAAAAAAAAAACAATCACACCAAAAACATTGCAGCAGTTGTCAGGGGCTTCATGGCCCCTCCTCATTCTGAAAGGTTCTGTAGTCCTTGCTTTCGGTGATGACTGGGTCCCCAAAGACCCAATGGCGGATACCCATCCCAAAGTGCTGATACAAGAGGTAAAGCACCCAGACGAGGAGGATCTTCATGCCGAGCCACATGCTGCCAGTGAAGAGAACTACCTTGTAGATGATGCTGGAAGCATTCAGGGTCTCCTCCACGTCATAAAACAAGAAGATGACGTATCCGATGGGAAGGAGACCCGAGAGAGCGTAGACGACACACGCTTTTGGATTCTCGTAGCGAGCTGCCAGATACCCCACGTAACGCATCATGATGCTGTAAACTGAGCCGATGACAAGTACCAGAATTTCCTTCAAGTCGAAGTTCACAACTCCCCCACGCAGGACCATGACCTCCAGGGACAATTCAATCTGGAGGTCGAACCACAACAGCGACTGGAAGGCAAAGAAGAGCTTCAATGCCCGCTTGCGGCCTGGCTCGGGCCCGATCAGGTCGTATAGGAACTTCTCAGAGTCGCAGTACTTGTGGACGTAGAAGAGCCCGGCAAAGATGAGATAGACCGAGAGGGTGGATGTCACGATCAGCCGAACCAGTTTTATGATTCCATCGGTGGTTGCGATGTCGGGGTTATTGCCGCTCATGAAGTTCATGATGACGTACATCAGCACCAAGACGGTGGTCATGATGTAGACCAGCAACGAGAAGGGTTGTTCTCTCCACACGCCATAAATGACGAACACGGCACAGAAAAGCGTGTTCAGAAACAGGATGATGGCAAAAGTGTAGTCATCGCTACTTTTCTCCAATGTGGCAAATCGCTGGATGGTCAGTCCCAACGAAATGAACGTCCCAAGGAATGCCACGACCAGATAGACCCACTCGCCCCTCGTGACCTGATTGTACGAACGAATGACCCCGAATATGAACGACTGCTGAGTCTTTTCGGGCATGGGCAGCCCCAACTCGGCATACTGTTCCGGCAGGCTCTTGTGCTCCGTTTGACCCTCGCTCCTCGCACCATCTATCGACATTGGATCTGTGGCCATCGATGCCATTTCTTCTCAAACCTTAGGGGGAAAATTTCAGCATTTAGCAACCAGGCCTAATTCAACTCTTCACCAAAATTCTGTCTGAGGGCCTGTAATATAATCTTTAGAAACAAATGGTTTTCCTTGGCATAATCTACATCATATTTTTTTATTAGTAAATAGGATAAAGGCCTATGAACTAAGTAAACATTCCATTTTTCAAGAAAGTAGAGACGAAGAAAAAGGATGGCAAAATACACACTTCTCCAGGCAATATGCCAAAGTCTAATGATATGCAATTCAATTAAATATGCTCAAAGATAGACATCTAAACAACATCTGAATAGGCTTGCTAGGCCTAGCAGTGAGTAACCTAATTCTCTGAGAGAAATAGGTTACCTGAATTCCATGAGATATATAGTACGGGCCATTGGAGAGTGGAAACGAAGTGATACAATACTTAAAATTAGGTACACTGAAGTTCATTTATGCCTTCAGTACTTGGAGCAATACTTGAAAATTGCCTCAAATGTTCAAACCTTCAACTGTACATGCTCCCACTGAATCTGAAATTGATCTCATGCAGCAACTGACTGCATCCCGAGTGAATTATAGCATAAGAACATGGCAGTGTCCATTGGCCGAGCTTAAAGGCCGAGCTGGGAATAATGATCACTAACATCGCTACTAACAGGACACGGTTTCCTGCAGCCCATCAAAGACAGGCATGTCTTGCAAGGTAGAGGAAGCTGCTTCATTTGCCTTGTGGGAAGACTTTGAGCAATCTTTTTCACCTCATTAGCACAAAGCTAGACAGCTCATTATTATTGTAGTATGTCATGGTTGTTTAAAAGGTCTTATATCATGTGGGGTTAGGAAGTAGAATACATGCAACTTGACTAATTTAAGATGTCTCATGCTGGAACGTGTGTAAATTGAAATCAAATTTTGAAATCACCCATTAAGGGCTCTTTTCTCTACACAAAACTAGGGCCTTGAATGAGCCCTATACCTTAACTCTATAGATTTTATGGATTTTGTCAAATCCTGCATATTAATAGTTACTCTTCAGTTGAAGTTGCTGAAAAAGATGCACATGGCACTTGTAATATGATGAAAGCTATCACTCTAGAATACACATCTTTTAGGACTTAAGCTTAACCATACAAATTCTTTTCCTCTTCAGAAAACCAGCTCGGCCACAACTTGGAGGCCGAGCTCTCTTCTATAGAGTATTGGTCTCATCAACTGAGATGTCACAAGTCAAGTGACTTTCCAGCTCGGCCAATAGACACTGCCTACGAACGGCATACTAATGGAATATGATTTTGTACTGCTTAGTGGATGAAATGGCCCACTATTTTGCAAAATAGACCATGCTAATCACTCTTGAGCAATGGGCTCAAAGAAAAGATGAAGGGAACCAAATCAATGACAATGTGACCCGATAGGAGAAAATCTATCAAGGAATCCCAGGTAATCATATGCCCAAGCTCAATCTGTGCCTCACATCGACAATGAGTATGTTCAACACACTTAATTGGCACTGCAGAGTGATTGCGAAACAGATAGCAAAGACTGATCAAAACTACCCCAGAACAGAGGGAACTCTAGCGACAGGGAGACAATCCCCTGTAATCAAGAAGTCTTACAGATCCCAGGCCAGGCATGGGACAACTAACATCGAAAACAATTTCTCGACATTCCAGGAGAAAATTAGCATCAGATTTACGTAATCAACACAACAAACGCGCCATGACCGAATGTGTTACTCGCATCAAATATCTAGTTAAATGCGGCGCAGCTGAGCCCATTCTTCGCCACAACCTCTTCGTGTGAGCCGCCATATTGAAACAGTGATGCGTGTGACGCAGTGACTCAAATCTCTGTCATCACGTGTTGAGATAACGAATCTGGATCCTCACGAGAAATTCCTGGATCCCAAGTATCCCCTCGCACTTGAGGAATACAAACCACAAAAAACCGAGAACCACAGGAAGCACTCCTCAACGATAGAAATGCAACGTAGACACCACATGGAAAAAACTGCGGAGATGTGTGATGCCACAGACGCCTTACCCGTTCTTCTCGTCGTTTCAATTGGCATCCGGTAGATGTCCTCAGAGTCAAACGATTTCGACCCCTTGTCCCACCACAATGCAAGTGGGAATTTCCACTTCATGCGAAGTCGCCCCAGAATGTCAGGGCTCCCAGAGGGGGGGCAGAAGGGGCAATCAGCCCCTGGCAACCTCAGGGCAGCCCTGTTCATCGTATTTCACGGTCAGTTACTTTTGAAGAGGAGCTTGATCTAAGTTGCAATCCTGCTTACAGAAGTATTTGCAGAGCGAAATGCTTCATCGCGTTTCTCGAATGTAAACATCAACGAATGTGGAAAAATATATATTTGTTGAAGACAAGTAAAATATCGCAAATCCTGCAATGACGTTTCCATTGAGATACACGATTTGGCAGGGAAGAACAGACGAACAAAAATCAATTTCATGGCACTTTCACAGCACTTTCCCGTCACTCTCGCGGCTGGAGATCTCACAGTTACCTCTTCGCCCTCGCAGAGAGACAGAGGAAAACGGGTCCAGCCCATCCACCTGCATCCCCCATCCGCCTGTCGAACGGCCCTCCACCTCCAAGCCCATCCACCCCAGCCATCCACCTCCAAGTCCATCCACCCCAGGCCTCCGCCTCCAAGTCCATCCACCCCAGGCCTCCACCTCCAAGTCCATCCACCCCAGGCCTCCGCCTCCAAGTCCATCCACCCCAGGCCTCCGCCTCCAAGCCCCTCACCGAAACACCAGCGCCAGCAGCCCCCCCACCACGACGACGATCACCGGCCCCGCCACCCCCAGCGTCACCGCGTGCGTCCCCTCCTCCTCCCGCCTGCAGCACACCTCCCCCTCCTCGCACCCCCCGTGCCCGCACTCGATCCTCGCCTCCCCGTCGCACTCGTCGCTCTCGCCCTCCGGCACGCACTTGTACGGGCAGAGCCAGTTCCACCGGGACAGCTTCTTCTCGCGCGCCCGGCGGTTCTCGTCGGATTCGTTCCGGATCGTCGCCGGGGGAGGACTCGTCGCGTTCCACGGCTCTCCGGTTTCTCTGAAATTTCGTCGTTTTGCCAGGATGGCGGATGAGAAGGTTGGTGGACTTAAATATTAAAATAAATTCCAATAGTAAATTTTGTAAATTTAAACATTAAATTATTTTTCGATAGTAAAATCGGTAAATTCAAATATGAAAACGAATTTGTACCGTAAATGTGGTGCATTCAAGCATGAAAATTAAATAATAATAATAATAAATTAAAGTCGGTCTCACAGTTCGGTGTCGTTCACGGCCGGACAGTCCCGGAAGAAATCCGGCTGCAGGTCGCCCAGCGCGGGCCCGCCCTCGCAGGCACCGAAATACGGGAATACGACCCGCCGCCAGAGGCGAGGCCTGAGGAACAGCCAGGCCAGGTCGCAGAGGCATTTCACCGAGGTGGCCTCCTCTGGAATGGGTGGAGGAAAAGAGGAAAAAAAAAATGTGAAAACGATGTGTAAAAGGTGTAAAGAGGTGTGAAGAGGTGTGAAGAGGTGTGAAGAGAGGTGTGAAGAAGTGTGAAGAGGCGTGAAAAGAGTGATGAAAATACCTCGAATGTATTGCGCGCTCCTAAGATTGAGGTAGCCGTCTCCGCGCTGAAGCACCTCCAGTATCGGTCGGAAGGCCTCCTCCAGTTTCACCGGGTTCGCGCTGAGGTCGATGCTGGTCGAGGCCGTCACGCCTGGAACGAGAATTCCCCTCGATCGTTACGACTTAGTCACGTCGGGCGCGACATGGGCGCGACATGGGCGTGACATGGGCACGACATGGGCACGACATGACGGATGTTTCATGCCGGTTTTCTCTCGCGCGCGGCTTGAATGCGGAATGGGTCGTGGATTCCGGATTTGGGCCTCTGGGGACCAGAACATCGCAAGCAAGTTACATTCAACTTTTATGTTTTTCCGTAGGAATTCTTTTCCAGATCGTGCTGGGCCTTCCTCATTGCAGGGTTCCCCGGAGAATGTGGCATTTTGACTTACTCCACGGTACCCCACCCCACGTCACCCCACCCCATCCCACCCCATCCCATGGCACCCCACCCCACCTCATGGCACCTTGAACTAAAAATTGTTTTCAACTTGAAGAGTTCGTGTCGTAGGTGTCAAGGCCGAGGAGGGGAGAACGGCCGTTCTGCAGCAAGGGAGGAGGGAGACGACCTCCTCCGCAGCGACGGCCGGGCGGAATCCGGCGTGATCGAGGGCGACCGGTGAGTCGCGCGTTCACGCTCGAGGAGAATCCCGGGCAACATCGCGGCCGTCTCTGGGGAATCGGCGAATCCCGCGTCGAGTGGAATCGGGATTCCCCGCCGACGGCCTCGCGGTCGCTCCTCGAAACGCGGCAGCGAGGTGTCCAGGAGGGACGAGGTCGTTTAGACTCGCCCTGGTTAGGCTCATGCCTTTTTGCCTCATGCTTCTGTCGCCCCACGTTAGACATCACATCCTCCGCCCTCTCCTTCTCTTCCCTCCCTCCCTCTCTTCCTCCTCCCTCCCTCCCTCCTTCCTTCCCTCCCTCTTCATCCCTTCCTCCTTCTGCTTTTGGTTACGAGGCGAGGGGTACGATTAGATTTAGCCTCCGTTCCGTGATGGCCTCCTTTCCCTTCTGCCTCGAGGAAATGGACCCTCGCCTTTCTAAGCTCTTATCTCTCCCTCTCTCTCCCTCTCTCTCCCTCTCTCTCCCTCTCTCTCCCTCTCTCTCTCTCTCTCTCACCCTCGCCTTTCTAAGCTCTTCTCTCTCCCTCTCTCTCCCTCTCTCTCCCTCTCTCTCCCTCTCTCTCCCTCTCTCTCTCTCTCTCTCGTCCGCATCCTCTCTCGTCACTCCTCGTGCGTCGAAGGGCCATGTCTCTGAATAAGGAAAGTCCGAGGAGCGATTCGTCTTTTGCAACGGCAGGTTTGCCGGTGAGAGGCTGGAGGCTGCTGGCGCGAACAGGTATATTTTCCCTTGCATCTTCCCTTTTAAAATCAAATATTTAAATTAAAATGTTTTCATTCATACCGAAATAAAGATGGAAACTGCAGGGTGAGATAAGTTCTGCGTCCTTTTTGTTGTCGGCGATGCTTTTCGCTGTGAAAAATGAAATTGGTGACTTTTTCTGACTGCGCGCCAGCCACTCCTGCCACGGTTGCCGGATGTGAGTTCCATCCCACACGGTTGCCGGAAGTCGTGCTGGATTTTTACGTCGGAATGGAAACTTCCACGTTGCTCTCGGGGGGGGGGGGGGGGGGGGGGGGGGGGGAGGGGGGGGGAAGGGGGTCGAAAAAGGGAAAAACGGAGGAAATTTCAAAATTAATCGAGGTACTTCATGCTGAAGACGGTACTTCATGCTGAATATGGTTGAAGGATGCGAGGGTAATTGATTCTCCTTCGTGCCATCGAGGTCAATCGAACGACATCTGGAGTATGGCGACAAACGTTTTTTGCACTATTGCTCGATTCCGCCGTTGTTTCATCGAGATAAAGCGCGGAGGGAAAAAGGCAAAAGTGGGCGAGAATTTGCGAGGAAGCGGATTTGCGGTGTGCCGTGAGGGGGGCGGGAGAGGAAATTGGCACGATGAGGAATTGGCAGATGTGTTGAGTCGTGCAAAAAAATTTCGCCGCAAAAAAGTGCACAGGGTAGCAAACCGGAGCAGTGGCATGTAATCGATTGACGAGTGAATTAGCAGAACTTAGACGGATTGAGTTTTCTGGAATCAATTTTGCTCCATGGGGATGGAGTTGATGCCTTTCCTGGCCGATTGCCGGCTGCGGAACCGAACTGCCTTTCGCGAAACGTTTCCTCGTTTTGCGGCGTCCAAGCCGTTGTTGTAACGGGCGAAAGGCAAGCGGGACGGGAACTTAAAAGGAGACCGTTGCATCAGTTACCTGAAGAACATTGCATCAACTACCATGAAACCGTAGCATCAATTACCTCTTAGCCGTTGCATCAGGTACCTTAAAAACATTTTCAGGAAATGATTCTGAAATGTCTTTGTGGATCTGAGCGCACATTTATCCAACATTTAAGCCGAGCTAACTTCTGACTGAGAGAAAGCTAACTGAGAAGCTAACTGAGAGCTAACTGAGAGCTAACTGAGAGCTAACTGAGAAGTTAGCGGGACGTCACCTACTTTTTCGTGAAACGTTGTGAACTCCCAGCAAACTGTCAAATATGCGATATGAACGCGATGAGGTTCATAAACTTGGTGCCCTCGCAAGAAGAAAAAGTTGAAAGTGTTGAAATCGGGACCGAAGGGCCGGCGGCGACATTTTTTGCTCGCGCAAAATGCTCTCGCTTAGTATATATGTCGAGGCGAAAGTTAGCTTGTATCTTGCAAAAAACGTTTTTATTTTCACCGTCGGTTGCAACGGGACAAAAACTCAGGAAGTTTTCCAATCCAGAGGTTTAAAGTGATAAATTATGGTGAATTATAATATTTTAGGGCGAAAAGAAAGGACTTTGGTCAATCTGAATATCCAATTTCGGTTAACCGTTAACCCATTGGCCGTTAACACATTGGCCCTTAACCCATTGGCCGTTAACCCATTGGCCGTTAACCCATTGGCTCGGGCCAACGGGACTCTTCCATAACAGGCGCACTGCAACAAATTTTAGATTCATAAGTTTATGGTTTGGGTTAGAAAAAAAGTTTTAGATAAAAATGTTCACCCACCTTGTACTTATTATCTTTGGTAATGGTAAATTTGCCTTAATGTCAAACAAAATGGAAAGAAAAATTTTTGAAAAAAGCATCAATTGCAATTTCGGTGCACACGAACTTCGGAATTCATGTATTAACCAACGGATTAAACCACCTTTAACCCCCATGGCGTTTCATTTCGCCCCTTAATTTTTCTTTAAAAAGAAAACTCAATCTTTTTTCCCCGCCGCACGAGGTACTTAAGCTCCCTGTGTACTCCTTCTGCTGAAAATCCACACATTTATTATGCATCTACTGTTCAAAGCCTAAAATGTAGCCCATATAAACAAAGCAACAGGTCAGAAATCAAATTCATTCTTTTCAGAAATAACCCCGAGATGGGCTCGGGTCAAATCACCTTCAAATCACGTTTAAACCTCCTTCAAACCACCTTTAAACCTTCTTTAAACTACCTTTAAACCTCCTTCAAACTTCCTTCAAACCACCTTTAAACCACCTTTAAACCTCCTTCAAACCACTTTCAAACCCCTGTTAAACCATCGTTGCACCACCATCGAACCGCCTTCGAATTGCTCACCTGAGATGGCCCCGGGCTCCACCCGTTCGATGAGGTTCCCCTTGAGCCCCACCCAGCGGATGGCCGGACTGCGGAGGTTGATGGCCCCGGCCCGGAGGAGAGGGCCCAGCTCGCACCCGCGGCACGCGAATCGCGACAGCTTGGGGAAGCCCTCGAGGAACCCGCGAGGGAGGCGCTTGAGAGGGTTCTCGCCTGGGTGGGAGATCTTCATATTATGAATTCCATCTATTTAATTCCATCTATTTAATTCCATCTATTTAATTCCATCTATTTAATTAAATCTATTTAATTCCATCTATTTAATTCCATGAATCAAAATCATTCTATTTAAGATTGAAATTTAATCCTGTAGTTTGTAGTTTGTGCAAGTTCGTGATAATCAACAAGAGTTACATTGTCCGTGAGCATTTTGCAAATCCAAAACTTTCGCAAACGTTGGAACAGATCCTCTAAGGACGCGGTGAAATGCAAAAAAAAGGAATATATAATAATAAATACTTATATGTATATAAGAACTTTGAAATAATTAACGCACAAACTCACTCAAGAGGAGATCACTCAAGTTGGGCATGGACCAGCCGGACCCGAGCCGGGCGATCCCGTTGCCCTCGAGGTCCAGCCGCTGCAGGCTCGGACTCGCGAACGCGAGCACGATGGAGAAGTTGTTGCCGCGGAGCACGAGTTCCGCGAGCCGCGGGAGGCGGTAGAGCTCGCGGAAGGGGAACCGCCTCAGCCCTCCCTCCGCCTCCCGCCCTCTCCGCCTCACGGCCAGAGCCTCCAGCCGGTCCTTGGAGGGCAGGAGGGCGGCGAAGTGGATCGCCTCCACCTCCGTCTCCTGGAGGAGGATGGCCTCGAAGGTGGCATCGCCGAACGCGCCGCCTTCGAGCTCCTTCAGGGTTTGGTTCCCGAAGCCCTCGGAATCTCCGTCCAGCACGAACAACCTGCGGGAGAGTGATCCGGCTAACCGACTCCAAAAAGTAACGAATTTCAAAAGAGAAGAATGGAAGGAAAGGAGTTTTTGGGATCTGAAAGAATGGCAGGATCTTGAAGGGCACGGTCCTGCCTCAAACCTTCGGCGTGGAGAGATCTTTCTCGGAAATCCCACTGGAGCCGAAATAAGCTAGAAGAAAATTTAAGAGTATAACTGAAAAAGGCTGTCGATTGAAAGAAACCGCAACTTAAGCTTAAGCTTAACCGCTTAACCGCAGCTTCGAAATCGCCACAGATCCAGGTTCCATCCGCCAGAGAAAGCTCCCGCCGTAAGAAGGCAGCCGGCGCAAAAAGCGTCCTGCGGAAAACGGAATCTCAGAGCAGACAACCTCGAACCGGCCGGATGTGAAGAAGTTGAGCTCTGGTGGGCATCCGTGCCCGAAAGATCCATCCACAATCCATGGCTGGACGAGGAAAGAGCGGAGGTTTCAGGGAAAGGAAGCCCTTCATTCTTCTCCCTTGAAATCCTTACTCTTCGGAGTCGGTTGCACGGCTTGGCCAGCGGCCGGATCGCATCGCTCTTCTCCGACGTTTAGTCGCGTCGTCTGTTGCGGTCGAGTTTCGCTGCTTCACGACTTGGAGCAATGTCGGGTCGTTCGGCGGTGTGGCGCTTTTTTTTTTTTGCGCCAATTTTGCAGTTATATATGCGCAGGGTGATTCAAAATAATGTATACATAATTTGAATCGCTCTGTACCATTGATGGTAAGTGTCACAATTAATGATGGCGCGTTTGCGAGCATGCAGCATTACTAGAAAAAAAAATTTATCATTAAAAATTACATAAATTATCCTCAACCTGGTGGATGTACGGTTCAAGTTCGAACAAGGGAAGAACAAATTAAAGCGGTACTGCAACGGTACTGCGGTACTGTAAAGGAAGCGCATCGCGTCTGGATGCGAGAAGATGGAACAGCATCCTCCACGCACGAAACGCTCACGCGCGCGACGAGTCCGAGGAATCCCGTCCAAAATGCGATCGAAATCCGGTGCGGCGTGAAGGCAAAAAAAAAAAAAAAAACACGG
>CAJPEV010002602.1:0-41857 GCA_905338385.1 Darwinula stevensoni
ACCGTATCCATATCCCTCGAGAGGAGCTCGACACAGCCTTCGCAATCGAAAGCAGAAATTATCGTCATCCTCGCCGATTCGACTCAGAAGCCCTATTTGAAGCATCGATGAAGGAAATATATTATTATTTAGAAATATAGAGGACAAAAAAATACCGACTTCGAAATGAGCGGGTTCGAATTATCCGATTTGGCCATTATTTTCTAATACTGTACTTAATCCGCATGTTTTGCGACTCGTATTCTCTTGCTTTCGTTGTTTTCATGTCCAACTTCTGCCACCTTTCCAATGGTGCCACGACTTTTAAGGAAAACCGATAGTTGGAACTTGCCGATTTCGAATTAACAAGGTTTACCTGTAGTTGTAGCGACCGCAATTGAACTGAAGTTTGACTACGTAGTGCAAAATTCTCGAGTTCCGGTCATGCTCAAAGCTGGAAATTAAAATAAATATTAGAAATTTTCCTTCTTATGAACGTTAACTTTTCAGAACGCGTCACATCCGACACGTGGTAATATCCTTGCTTTAATTTTTTTTTATTACTAGAACATTCATCTCAGATTCAGGGGGAATCTTCTTCTTTGGATTGAGATAGATGGCGCGCCACAGCACAAAAATGAGCTTAAAATTTCCGCTGGTCGGATATGGTCTGCACGTCATCCGCGTCGAGATCTGCGGAAATTGAACGCTTCGTATTTCGTTCGCGTCCCCGTCCTCCTCAGAGAGGAGTAAAAGGAATAAAAGGAGTACTTCTCTCATTCCAAATCACAGGATTTAAGAAACATTTAAGAAGCAGTTATTCCTTTGGCATTCCTATCACAGCTCCTTGCGATTCCGTCACAATTGTGACATCAATAGAATTTATCACTTTGGCGTGTCGCGTTCGTGGGACTCCATTATCTATCTTCGACGTCTCAATCATTCCTAATGAATTCATAACAGCTGACTCTAAGGAAGGCCCTGTGGCGTAATGGATAACGCGTCTGGCTTCGGATCAGAAGATTCCAGGTTCGAGTCCTGGTAGGGTCGGTTCCCCCGTGGATTTTTCCTTTGCTCGATTTACATCTTCACACGAACTAGAGTTCGTGTGACACTTGGACTTAGACTAAAACTTGGCGGGCACGGAGTTCTCTGAGCACCTATTTGTGCAAAAAATTTAACTCTTTAGGTAAATCCTCTTAGGATACATATTTGAGAAATTGCGATTTTCCAAGATCTTTTTCAATCCAACTAAACAGAAAGCAATAGAAAGTTGATACTTGGCTCAGAAGTACCTGTTCAATTGCTGAGTGTAGGGAAAATCCTACTTTTGAAGTAAATCTCCTCAAGGCAAATTATGGAAGGGAAGAATTTTCAACATTTAGTTGCCCCTTTGATGAGAAGGGGAGAAGAAATCTGAAGTTAGGCACGACACCAGAAATCATCGGTGTAATATTTCGATAATAAAAAAAATCCTGATGACGTCCCTTCTGGGTACATGATTACGAGAGGGACGTACATTACTCTTTTGCAACTTTGAAAATGAAATGAAAAAGAATTATTCACCATTCTGGACAACTGCATCTCAATCATCTGCATCTCATCTTAGCATCTCAATTTGAGTGCGGTAGGTTCTTCCAGTTCGATGGCAGCAAGAGAACGAGAGGTAATCAACTCAAGTTGCATAAATCGCAGGTGCGGCTCAGGTTAAGACAGGACTTTTTTGCTTGTAGAGAGGTAAATGCGAGGAATGCGTTAGAAGACGACGTAGTGGCTGCCCCGCGCCGCAACTATTTTTAAGAAGAAACTAGATGCTTTTATGGACAAACAAGAAGGGGGGAAATGTTGACTCGAGCGACTAGGCAATAAGTTACTAGGATATGCTAAAAAAAATCGCAAAAATAACAAAAATACAAAAATATTTAGCTTGAAGAGGAGTAGGTCTACCCTAATAATTAAGGAACGCTCGACCTCGACACGTGGTATCCCAATGGGTGTCATCGCCTCTTGATACCACTAATCAACCTTGAACCGAGCGTCGAAGGCGCGACCATGGTATTTTCATAACGACAGCGCTCCGTCGAACGAGCCGTCGGATGACCCAGCGATTCCACCTCCTCGGCTTTGCCTCTGTCCCCCCTCTCCTGGAAATCAGAAGGAACTCGCCCGCCTGCCGACCGGCGCGTAAGTGAGGCCCGTTTCGGTCATCCTCGTGTAACCTATACTTATTTTCAAAATTGTGAATTGTGATACTAGTTTTGAACCATCCCAGGTAACACAGAACATTGAATCAACATTGATTGGATGCGGATTGAGTGTGCGAAAGTTGAAAATTGAAGGTGAACATTCTTTCAATGTCGATATAATGTTGTCCCATCACATTGTGGATTACAATTGGGGAATATTCGGATTACGTTTCTTAGATGTGGCATCATTGTTAATACCCCTTAAAATGATGAAGAGTTGGACCTCTCCAAAAGGTTTTCGGAGTACTATCAATCTACCGCAACATGATTTCAGTGTTGATAAAATGTTGCATGCCGTCTATTATCATTTACGAGACTGGAATTTTGAATGTTTTTTAGTTCGGACACAAATATATAAACTATTTCCAATTATCCTACGGTCATCGCCGAGTCGTCTTGCGTTCTTTTATGGGCGTTATGTTACCAGGGTAGTGAAGTCTAGGCGCGATTTTAATTAAGTACGAAGAGCAATCACTAGATGTTATCCATGTTCCCCTGTAGCCTCATGATGCAATTACGGATCTATCACCTTCCGTTAAAGCGCTCTCTTCCCACTTTCCTCTTTTTGATAAAAAAAAATTTAATTGAAATTAATGAATACATATATAAGAGAAATGTGGAATTATGATGTTCAGATTCCAGGATCTGATTCTGAAAGAAATTGGATGTCCAGGTTTAGTGTGGGCGCATAGAAGCCTGGGCGATCAGACACATGTAGAGCACACAGAAATAACCTGAAGTGATCCGTTCACAAACCCTCGAAAAAGAAGTAGAGAGAATTTATCCCCTTTTTGCAAACCATTCAGGCACAAAAGATTTCGGTGCTGTTTGCAGAACTGAAGAGGAACCGTCCTCTCAATTTCTCAGTACTCTTAGGTACTGATCAATAGAAACAGCAGAGAATTCATCCTCTTTAGTATATATAGTTCATGAGATTTATTTTGATGAATTAACCTCTACTTTCATTAATGGAGGAACCTAGTTACCAGAAACTCATTGAGGAATGTTGAATGAATGTTGATGCAAGGTGGAAATCATATTGAATGAATGTCGCCATCAATATTTCATCACCAATAACGAGGAAACATTGTTTTGCCAAAAATGACACCTTCACATTGATTCAATGCGGTACCTCAATGTTGTTTCAACATTATAAATGTTGCCATGAAACATTGTTTCAATGTTGTTTCAACATGGATATGTTACCTGGGATAATGCATTACCCTCAAAGCACGAGAGTAAGAAAAGGGCACCCTCGTACTTCACGAGTATTACCATTGCTGATGAAACGCAGGAATGGGTTGTGGCTGGATCTTTTCCGTGTAAAAAAGAAAAAAAAAAACCTCTTCCTGAAATTCCACTCGTATTTTGCGTGAAAAAAGGTTAGATGAATAAGACAAGTGGAACCTTTTTTGTCGCCTCTTTGAGACATGAGAATATGCGTTTTACATTCGGCGAAACGCGGATCAATTTTCTTGAAAGGTGAATGATGACGAATTTCCACTCAAAATATATAAAATTATGAAAACAAATCGATGAGGAAACTCGAGCCATGCATCCGACAAAAACCTGGAACCCTATTCTTATCTCCTCCCGTTTCTCGTCTGTTTCCTGTTCCAGGAGTCGCTGCTTGATTGCGGTCTACTTCTCTAGGCGATGCCTTCCAGGAAATTCAATATTGAGGGAAAGGCTACTGTCGATCAAACTAGTCCCCGCTCAGTCCTTCGCATTCCCCTTACGGAAATGTCCTATAGGAAACCTATAGACTTTGCTATAGGTTTTTGAAACACGAAAAACCTATAGGATCCATTAGGATCCTATAGGATCCCTATAGGGTCTTATAGGACTCCTGACGAATATACGAAAATACGCCCACTGAAAAAATGCCCACGGAAATAATGCCCACAGAAAAAACGCCCACGAGAAGAAATGCCCACAGAAAAAACGCCCATACCTGCTAAATACGAAAAAATGCCCACTTGAATATATTTCTGGCTTTTATTTTCTTTATTCTGCAAAAGGATTTCATATTATTGATTGCATAGCTGGAATAATAAAAAATTTTAATATATAAATTTGGTGGCACTAAAAAGTCTTTGCAAAGTGGAACTTTCGACAGTTTAATTTCTCTCATAACGATAAGTATGTCCCACTCCGCGAACGATAGTGCTTTACATGGGTTTAGGAAAAAAGCCACTCCGTCAAAGATAACTTTTCGTCCGCCTTTCTGGTTCGTAATGAACTCCATGGTTACTTGAAGTGAAACGAATAAAGTATGAGACACTGTATTTATATTATCATCCGTCTGTAGATACTGTACTTCGAACAATGACATCTTCTCCTCCCATACTTCACAGGGGGCACGAGGGGATTGTCACTCAAGAGTCGGTAGAGTCTTGTCTTAAACACTACTAAAGATTTTCTCACATGATCCTCTGAATGGAGCTTTATCTTTTAACCTTCCTTATGATCGATATGCCCCTACCTCCGAGATAATTGCAGTTGACCGTACCTTCTCATGTCAAACGTCGCATGTCACACTTCAATTACCCCATTGCTATCGGAACGAGTCCAAAGGATGGGCGAATTAGCAACATAATCCCACACACCAGATCTTATCTCAAATGACTTTTTTCCCACGTTTTCCTGTGCATTCCCGGAAACAATCCTCCTTTCATCGATCCATTGTTGAAACATTCTGGAATGTAAATATTGGGAATGTATGCCTTCACATTCATGTTTATTATGTTGATACATGGGATATATATAATGTATTAAATGGTTATAAATAATTATTTGAAAATATAATGCATTTATTTTTACCAGAAAAGAAGAAGCCGCAAGAGATATTTGGAAATATGCAAGTGGGCAATTTTTCGTACTTTGCAGTTATGGGCGTTTTTTCCGTGGGCATTTTTTCTTGTGGGCGTTTTTACTGTGGGCATTATTTCCGTGGGCATTTTTTCAGTGGGCGTTTTTTCGGGGCACCCTCCTGACCTAGGCCTATAGGATTCAGGGAGGATATTTTAGGTTTCGAAACCCAGGCATTACGACGGAAAAGGCGACCGGCGTTAATAATGGCGCAGCATTTC
Organism: Darwinula stevensoni; assembly: GCA_905338385.1. Classification (NCBI taxonomy): domain Eukaryota; kingdom Metazoa; phylum Arthropoda; class Ostracoda; order Podocopida; family Darwinulidae; genus Darwinula; species Darwinula stevensoni. The sequence continues at coordinate 5,318 of CAJPEV010002602.1, forward strand.
GGTGTAAATTAAAAACCGATTAGAGGATTTCCATGATAGGGACACATGCATTATTAATACCAGTAATGCGGGGGTCTGCATAACTTATGGCCCTGCCGCACATGTGTCGCTGGATTGCACGTCTACTTCCTTCGGTAGGAAGAAGTAGTATTTCTCTCGACCTAAGGAAATAGAGGACAGAACCCGCGAGCACGTTTCTTTACTGAAACATCTTTTGGATAGAGTCTACTTAGTTTCGTACGTGGTTTTCAAAAGGAATAAGGGCATATTTCTTCACGGGATTCCATGATTATATCTGAAAAATGGGGATGACAAATAAGGAACTGTCGAAGTTTATTGATTGCTACAATGAGGCAAGGCGAGACATTTGGGGACGTACAAAACTCTCTTGTGAGAGATGATTCCTTGGGTAAGGGGAGGGCACTTTTGTGTCCTTTGAGAAATGTGAGAACCCAATACTTCCATCTAGTGGCCTAGAGGAGAACATCAAACGGAACCCTATAGGCCCATAGGGTTCCGTATAAGCCCTATAGGGAACCCTGTAGGTCCTATAGAGAATCCTACAGGTCCTTTAGAGAATCCTATAGGTCCTATACAGAACCCTTTGTGTCCTATAGGGAATCTATAGACCTTATGGGGAACCCTATTGGTTCTATAGGGAACCCTATTGGTTCTATAGGGGGATCTATAGGTTCTACAGGAATCTCTATAAGTTCTATAGGGGGATCTATAGGTTCAATAGGGAACTCTATAGGTCCCAAACTGAACTCTATGGGGCTTATAGGATCCTATAGGATTCCTTTAGGTTCCTAAAGGAATATATAGGAATCCTGTAAGACATTTTCGTAAGGGTCGCGAAGATGTTTCTCCGAAATCAATTGATTTCGGAGTGGGTTTTTCGTCGAAAGTGTCAGGCGAATATCTCTGGACCTGTGATGATATTCCAGCGATTCTTCCTCTAGTGTGCGCGAAGATGTCGATCGGTCAAAAGCAAATACGAACAACGAACCTGCCAAGACTCGAACTGTCTTCTGTTCCGAATTCGGATGCGTTATCCATTACGCCACAGGGCACTCCTTAGAGGGTTTCGTCATGGAATCATTAGGAATGATTGCGGCTACGAAGGTCGATGATGCAGTTTCGCGAACGCGACTCCCAACACCATCCTGTTCTATTACTGTCGCAATTGTGACGGAAACGCAATGAACAATGGAAACATTGCGAAGAGACTGTCAATGTCAATGAAAGACTCTCAACAATATTCATATTTCATGCCCAAGTCCAAATGTTTCTGGAATCGTTCGATTCGGAATGGGAGAGGTTTCATCGCTTCTTTTTTGAGGACAGGGACGCGAACGCATTACGAGCCGTTCAAAGTTCCGCAGATCTCGACGCTGATGATGCGCAGACTGCATCCGACCCGAGGACATTTTTGCCTCAGTCGTACGCGGCAATTGTGCAATCTTGTCAACCTGCAAATCCCTAACACCAATATTTGATGCATTTTACATACTTTTTCTCTACTGCAAGCGGCTTGCACGCAGAATTTCAAGATTTTCTGCTGGATTCCGTAAACATGCAGTGAGGCTCATATTTGCTCGTCCCATCTATTAAGAAGAGATACCGGCGTCATCGACGGAAAATCATCGCGAGAAGAATCTTTTTTCCCCGTTAGGTTAATATGCTGTCTTTCCCCTTTTGTTTTCCCACTCGCAGGGGTTCACTTGTGACAGGTACGATTCATTCGCCATCTGTGTTCTATCGCGGACACCCTGTTTGCTATGGTGAATGCTGGGTGGCAGGATTGCAGTTGGAGAATTTCGTTTCGCAGTTTTATCTGAAACTCATGATCTCGTGCTCCGATCGAATAGAATATGTGGAAATTTTCATTTCTCTTGTCGATGTTTATCTAATGGCACCGTAATGGCAGTGGACAAGTGGCACGATATTTATTTCCCAATATAGAATTTAGTTTTTTTTTTGCAATGAAATAAGGAAAACGATAGGTTGGAGAAATTATTGTCCTATGAGAAGCAGAACTCTTCGCATGCTAAAGAATGCGTGTACTGAATGTCTCCTCTCAAAACTCAGCTGTTTCTTTTATCTCCGCGCTAACCGGGAGACAGAGACTGAAAGGGATTATTACTACTTCCTCACATTCGCACTTGCCCGCTTCGCAGAATTGCCAACGTACTTCGAAGTACTAGAAGAATGTTCAATTTCGAATCACATCGGGGAGTTCATTCTAGGTGCAAATGGGAAGGTGGAAATACGAAGGTGCAAATGTTGGAATATTTCGGGACGCGAACGGAATCGTGGAGGCAGAAAGAAGGTATATGAGGATGTTCGTGTTGATTCGAATTTCCGATTCCCAAATTTAGAATCGAAGCCGTGAAACTATGGGAGCGGATAGAGGAGATCCGCGCCCGACCCTTTCGACGAAAAACCCACGCCGGTCAAAATCAACCCTAGGAGCACATAACATTGAAACAACATTGATTCAACGTTGATTCAACACCCGGACGTTGAACCGTCGTTGAATCAATGTTGGTTCAATGTTATGTGCTACTAGGGAAGCGACATCGGAGAAACATCGCCGCGAATGCGAAGAACAAAGGGGGGGGGGCTGGTTTGATCGACCAAAGCCCTTCCCTCAATATTGAATTTCCTGGAAGGCATCGCCGAGAAAAGCGGACTTCAATCAGGCAGCGACTCCGGAAAGAGGAAACTGAGAGATACGTGCTCTTGAGACGAGAAACGGGAGCAGATAAGAATAGGATTCCAGGTTTTTGTCGGATGCATGGCTCGACTTTCCTCTTCGATTTGTTTTCATAATTTTCTTTATTCTGAGTGAAAATTCGTCATCATTCATCTTTCACGAAATTGCTCCGCGTTTCGCCGAATGCAAAACACATATTCCCGTGTCTCTAAGAGGAGACAAAAAAGGTTCCTCTTGCCTTATTCACCTTTCCTTTTTCACGAAAAATACGAGTGGAATTTCAAGAAGAGGTTTATTCCTTTTTTACACGAAAAAGAGCCAGCCACAACCCTTACCTGTGTATCATCAGCAAAGGTAACATTCGTGAAGTACAAGGGTGCCCTTTTCTTCCTTTCTTGCTTTTAGGTTAATGCATTATGGTTCAAAACTAATACCGTGATTAAAAAAAAAAGTATAGGTTACACGAGGATGACCGAAACGGGCCTCACTTACACACCGATCGGCAGGCGGGCGAGTTCCTTCCGATTTCCAGGAGAGGGGGGACAGAGGCAAAGCCGAGCTGACCCCGACTGGACGTCCGAGGAAACGAGGCAGTCTGCCCGTCGCTGTTTCAACGAGGCCCGTTTCGGGTCATCCGCATCTCCCTCCCTCGTGTTCGGAGTTCGATAGCGATGCATTGGAAGTGTTAATCGAGGCTAACCCGCGTAAAACGCATGTTCCCAACTTGCTGACTTTTCCAAGAGCAAGAAGGCGGCGAAATACGGTCGGTTGGGAAGTACCAAGTTCCTCGTTCAATTCTTAGGTGGATTTACGTGGGTTGGCTTCGATTCAACGATCTCCGAAGGGCAACCAGGACGTGGTTCATCCTTGAGCGATAATTCTCTTGACCGAAACTTTGTGAATCAATTCCTGCACTGGTGATCGGTGATGGTGTCCTCTCCGAAGAAGGTGCATATCTTCCTCTCTGTCTCCGTTGCTTTTGAGCCTTGCTGGAACTCCCACAAAATGCACTGCCGAATATGCGTTTTTTTCATCATCCATTTTACCCTTATTATTTCAACATGAAATTGGAAAGACAATGAATTGCATATTATCAACAAGTCTATTATTTATGAATTAACCTGATATTTTCAGCAAGGCTTTTACGCTCTGGACTATTCACGAGTAAGTGCTAATAAGGAGTCCTTTTGCCTCAAATCCTAAATATCAGCTGAGAATACCAAACAATTCTTGGCGCATCAAAAGGCAGGAGGCATTTCAACTCAAAAATTTTATTCTTTTTTATAAGCCAAAACGGTTGAAAGTTTCGTTCAATCGACTTCGATCATCTGAGTAGAAATTCAATCCGGAAATAGAAAAAACGAGTTCGAATCGAAAATTTTCTAGCCGATTCCATTCCGGAAATAAAATTTGAAGCTTTCGGTTTTGATAAGCAGTTCCGATCACTTTAGCTATAAGTCCGAATCGAACTTTAAACAGAATTTAAAATTCTTCTAATCCCATCACAATTTGTTTGGCTAAAGCAAGAGCAGCTGCCGATAAGCAATTTCGCCTAATTGCAACTTAATGCATCCTTATTGCAACTAATTGCATCCTCATTGCAACTTATTGCAGCCTCATTGAAACTTATTGTAGCCTTATTACAACTTATTTTAATCTTCGTGATGGCTATCGTAAGAAACTCTGCACTACCACAAAAAAATCACTTTAAAAATCAATTCCACTTTTATGGAAGTGCAAAGGGGGTTCTTCAAGAGCTGGTAGCTAGAATAAGAAAAAAAAAATTTCTATGAAGCAAACCTGCTATTGGTCGATGAACTTTGAGGTCTGTTTTGAACTTGTTTTTCCCTTGAGACAATCCACACAATGACGTGCCCACCAAACACCTCGAGAACAAATGATGAGCGTAGAGAAAATAGCTCATAAATATATACGTTCTTTTTTTTTTTTTTCTCCTCCTCCGTAAACGAGAGAATCCGGACTTGTCTGCGCAAGAGGATCCGGAAAAGATTCAAGGTCATCCCCCACATCCGGCTTTAAAGAAGCCAGTTCCCAAAATCTTCCAAACCGTGGCGATTCGCCACGTTTGAAGCATGTATGAAACACGTCTGGAACATGTTTGAGCTGCTTTCAATGCGCAAGCTCTTAATTCACGAAAATCCGCATGGGATTGTTTTCACAGATGGCCGAGACACGTGTTGGCGGATTAATGGAGTGACCTTCATTTTATTATAGCTCATCTTTCCGCATCTATTTTATTTCCCGTTTCCCCTTAGTTTAACCCCTTTGCGGTCCTATGTCGGACTCGGTCCGATATTGCTCACACTCATCACTTCTTCAACTCTTTCACCGGCATGTTTTCAGACACAAATTGTTACCCCACTGGCAGGTTTTTGCAATGTGAATATTTTAAACATGGTCACGCCTTCGGTGCTCCATTTTCTAGGATAGTGATCAATTTAATTAAATCTTATTTTTCCATTAAAATAAATTGGACCTGAGGAGCCAGACAGTCTCCGAATAAATGGACTGCAAAGGGTTCATCGTTTTCGCAGAAATCCTGATAAAATCGACGATATTTCTCCGGCTGACTCGAAGGAAACGGATGCGTATCAGTTCTTATTTTCGAAGCTGATCCGACAGTCACTATCAGTTCTTAAGATTCTATATGACGCACGTTCGAGCATGCAGTATTTAATGCAGAGGTCAAATCAATAGTGTGAATAGGCCCTAATCTATTATCGATGCAGGACGAGAGAAAATTAGAGTTTGATGCCAGAAATGAGTCCAGCAATCGCCCACGCATCCCCGGCCGGAGAAACGTTAAATATCTCCGACAGAAGAAATCACCACCCCCATCCGGATAAACCAACCACTCCTCACATCTTCGAACACATCCATCTCCAAAGAAGGTGCATATCTTCCTCGCTGTCTCCGTTGCATTTGAGCCTTGCTGGAACTCCCACAAAATGCACTGCCGAATATGCGTTTTTTTCATCATCCATTTTACCCTTATTATTTCAACATGAAATTGGAAAGACAATGAATTGCATATTATCAACAAGTCTACAGTTTTCTCGATCGAATGACATATAACACGATTTATCGCGTCAAACTTGAAACAAGTTACAATCGTTTCAAAACAGTTGGCAACAAACGGAAATCATTTATGAATTGACCTGATGCAATGGTCGCGCCTTCGGCGCTCAATTCAAGGGTCAAGGTTGTTTAGTGGCATCAAGAGGCGATGACACCCATTGGGATACCACGTGTCGAGGTCGAGCGTTCCTTAATTATTAGGGTAGGCCAACTCCTCCTCAAGCTAAATATTTTTGTATTTTTGTTATTTTTGCGATTTTTTTTAGCATATCCTAGTAACTTGTTGCCTAGTCCCTCAAGTCAGCATTTCTCCCCTTCTTGCTTGTCGATTAAAGCAACTAATTCCTTCGTAAAAATAGTTGCGGTGCGGGGCAGCCACTAAGTCGTGGACTAACGCATTCCACGCATTTACCTCTCTACAAGTAAAAAAGTCCTGTCTTAACCTGAGCTGCACCTGCGATTTACGAAACTTGAGTCAATTACCTCTCGTTCTCTTGCTGCCATCGAAAGAGCCTACCACATTCAAATAGAGACGCTAAGATGAGATGGAGATGATTGAGTTGCTGTTGTCATGATGGAAAACCAACCCCCCCCCCTCTGTTCTTCGCTTTCGAGACGATGTTTCTCCGAAGTCATTTGATTTTTGACAGGCGTGGGTTTCTCGTCGAAAGGTGAGTATCTCCACTATCCGCTCCCATTGTTTTGCGGCTTCAATTCTTCTGGGAAGCGGGAATTCGAATCAACACGAACATCCCCATTTACCTTCTTTCTGTCTCCGCAATTCCGTTCGCGTCCCGAAATATTTCAACATTTCCACCTTCGAATTTCCACCTTCCCATTTACACCTGGAACGAACTCCCCGATATGATTAGGAATGGAACATTCCTTAAGTCCATCGAATTGCGGCCCGCGGGCCGCATGCAGCCCACCTCATGGTTTTATGCGGCCCACTAAGATTAATCATTAGTTGAATTTTTTTTATCAATTAGCCGTTTTATCGGCATTCATGAATAATTGCGATGAACACGTTTTGTGACTTCGCATTTGAAATTATTCGCTGAAGTCTAGCAATTTTAGTCATTTTTAAGATATTCAGATATTTGTAATACATGCTTACTTTTAAATGCTTATGTATGTAGACGTGCACCCGCTAAACTTGCCCAAAATTCGGAGCACCACATACACTGCAAAGAAAAACGTTTTTTCTTCGCAAGTAAAACTGAAGTCGAGAAGAAAAAAAAATAATTTATCCAATACACTACTTCTAAGCAGGACCACTGCGTTTCCATGAGCTCCCATTGCCGAGTAAGGGCAGTTTTCGCGACCACGAGAGGATGCGGCAGCAACAGAAAGTTTTTACGATTCATGGTTTTCCGGGGACTTCCTCGTTTGGAGAGGCTTGACCAAGAGTTCGATGGCCAGATAAAGGATTAACCATGTGGAAATGTTGCATCTTTTTCGATGCGGCCCACTCGAGGCAGACCGAAGTGCCCGTGAGGCCCTCGCCTCAAAAATGTTGCGGACCACTGGGCTCGTAGGTGTCAAATCACTAGTAAAGGATATTTTCCACCTCGGAAATTCGATGTAAACGCTTACAGGACTGAGAAAAACAGATGCTCCCATTTCACGACCGCTGAAGCCCCAGGAAACGTGGATACCATCCGAGCAAATCTACTCGAAAATCGCAAAAAATTGCTTGGCAATCCCACCACGTTCTATTATCGTCTTGCCGCCGACGCCGGCGAACGAGGAATCCGCGACGGGGGAAAAACTGTTTCTTTTCCCCCCTCGCTCCGACTCAGCCTGCCCTCCGACCCAGCCTGCCCTCCCATCTCATCTCCTTTCCAGGAAACGGGAGGGAACGAGAAAAAAATATTATGGGCAGTTGTCGCATGTCGTCGGGTTTCTCTCTCTCTCTCTGTCGTGATTGATGAAAGGTTCTGCTGAGATGCTCCCGCTGTTCGTCGAGGGTTTCATATTGACATCGGGATTCTCAGATGATACGATATTCCCCGTCAGTGCTCTGAAATCTGAGCCGGATCGTCTTTTCCCTCTTCGAAAAAAGCAACACCAAAGAGTTGATTCTAGGGTGCAAGATCGTCTTATCTCGCACGCAGAATGGCCTTTAAAAAAAAAGTGACTGAGCCGCGAGTGAGTGACTGAATAATTGACGCTAATTCTAACCATGATCTAGATGAGAGAGAGATGAAAATTGGTATACGAATGGCTGTTACGAATGACTTCAGGAAAAAAACCCTCATTGGAAGTACATCACCTAGAACCCCTTTTTTTTTTGGGGGGGGGGGGGGGGGGGGGGGCCCTTTTTTAAAAAATTTTTCCCCTAGATACGCTCCGCATCCTGAGGCGGGGGGGGGGGGGGAGGGTGGTCACTTTTTCAAGAAATTTTTCCACTTCAGAGAAACAGAGACATAGAAAGCTGCAATTTGATATGAATGTGATGCCGATTTCAGGAGGAATAGTACTTTCACACGGTGACGACATTGGGTCTCTCATCTCTGGAAGTATCGTTCTTCATTCGTTTTCCGCGAGACTCCATTCTTAGCTTAAGCAATGTCGCTTAATATGTCGGCAGAGGCTCGTGTGCATGCGCCAGTCGACAAAGTCGGAGAAATGCCTCCGCGTCGATCCCCACGGATTATTCGCAGCTCTTAAACTCGGTGAAATTGGCCCCGACTTCGTCGAAGAAGCATTTCACCCAACACTAACTCATTCAATAAATGCTATCAAGGGAAATAATAAATAATCCAGATTGCTCCAAAATAATTTGACACCTGCCACGAATGTTCGAGTTTCTCGTCGTTGGACCAGGCTTCCCCTGTTTCCTGAGGGAAAAAGTTTTCGAAGAAGCCAATGGGAACAGAAACGTCTCAGGAGGTCGCCAGCGAGGAGAATTTTCGCGAGGAGGGAATTGAAAAATCCTTTCGACGATCCACGTTCGAAGCCGCTCGTCCCAATCCCGAGGAAGGAGCTCAAATTCTGCAGGCGGAAAGGCCTTTGGCCTTTAGGTCCGGCGTGCGGGAGAGGCATCTGGACCAGCAGGCTTGAGATCCCTCGTCCCTAAAAAAGTTTCTGGAAAAACCAAAACACGAAAAAATTTATTAAAAAAAAAAGAAATTCTCTTCTCTACTAAGCCACGAGTTCCTGAGGGTTCCACCGGTTCTGGAAAGGTCTTAATCCGTTCTTTCCTCAGGCAGTCGCCCTCTTTGTATCCCTGAAGATATCCATTTTCCTTCTCCCGAGTCCCGATGGGGGAAAATCAACAATAGATTCCTCTTCCAGGTTCAGCGAGTTCTGTTCAACATTTCTCCGATAAGCAATAGTGGGGGGCGCTCCCGCGCGACTCCATTTTGCGATTCCTCTCTAATTCAAGCGCGATTTTGCAATTCAATTGCGATGGATTGCTTCTCTTCGCTTCTCTTTTCGTATTTATTCTCCTCTTGCGTTCCTCGTTTTTTTTTTTTTCTTCTGTCGAATGTCTTGGGAAATCAGCTTGTTTCATACGTTAACGCGTTTAACTTTCCCCGCATGCGACGTTGGAATATTCTCTAATAGCTTTCGTGATCGAAAGAAAACTTCCTTGACGTCAACAAAAGTTTAAAAAAGTGTCAAATATGTCCAAAAGAATTGTCTCTCAAGAATAGCCCCTTGAACCCTCGGCCATCATTTCTCTCGACCCCGACCTCCACGGAAGAAATCCACTCTTGATGCCAAATAAACCCGAATGATTTGAGAAATTACCAGAGTTGCAGGGAAGAATGCGACCTGAAATTGTGTCATGACAAACGAATCTGGCTCTGATAGATGCACCGTGCCATGCCATATTCGTGGCTATGCCGAATTGCTCACGTTGTGCTTTCATCTGTCCTTACTCCTTTCTCCATATTTTGCGGAATTACTTGGCGATTCGGCACCAAGCTGTGACTCTGGTGGCGAACGCATGATGAATGCTAATAAAATAATAATACATGAATGAGGTTAGAAAGTAAGAAAAGTTCAAAGTTCAAAAGTTCAAAAATAATAACGCATGAAAAAAAAATGCTACTGAGACGAGCAATTTCGAGGAAAACCTACCTCTCACCGACAAAATATAAAGCAATGGAAAATATGCTCCAGTTTTTCTGACCCATCCGCCGAACTGACTTGCAATGCCGTCATCGTTAGAGCCGAATAGAGAATTTTATTTCCGACAAAATTAGTATCGACCTCGAAGGACCAGTTTCCGATGCGACATCGAAACACTGAAACCGAGAAACATGGGAGAACTCGCTCAACACCCAGAAAATTTCAGATATCCAAAGGTCGGGGAACGAATAAGGGCTGAGAGGCAAATGACGCGAGCCCTTAAGGTCACTGGAGGGGAACCCTTCAAGGTCACTGTGGGGGGACCCACCAAGGTCACTGTCCGAACTCTGTGCTGCTGGCTGTGCGATAGTCCTTTAGGCTTGAAGACGGGGACACCGTATTCTGAAAGAGAGAAGAAATGTCATCGATTCCGAGAATGAAGTCGTATGAAAAGCAGTTTTCAAAGGTTTTCCCCTTTCTTCAACACTTCCCCCCCCCCCCTTTTCTCTCAAACCATCTCGGCGAGGTCTGCCTCAAATGCATGTTAGACGCGGTCCTGCTGATGCAGGGATGTCGGAGTGCGATGTCTCGATATCCCAGCACGCTGACCAGCCACCGCTGATCATCGTCTCGGTTTCAGCTCGTCCCATGAGTTCGGCACAAAAATGTATCGTACAAGAAAAACGAATATCCAGGAAATGGATAAGGAGGCCGAAGTAGTTGTGAATCCGACATAACTCCAGCACGATATCCGGCAACCCTGGGGAAGGGACTGGAGCCCCCACGCTCAGTCTAAATAAATGAAAGCTAATTTCATTCTTCATGGGGAACTGATGCATGGCAAAAGGCAAAAAAGGAGTCTTTGTGATCTCAACGAAAGCCAATGATGTCATTCTTTTGTCTGGAACGCTTTCCCCGAAAACTCAACAGGAAGGCAAAAAAACGAAAATGAAATTGACATCTTGAAAATGCGAGAGTAAGTGTTCTTTGCAACCCGGAGATTTCAATATTCAAAATTGTCGGAGCAATTTTGTGCTGAAAGTGGAAGAAACTTGCCCCGTTTCGTTTCTCTCAAGATGCTCTCAGAGAGGAATACGAGGAGATTGAACATCGTGAGGGATCGAAGGGAGGGAATGGGCGCTATCAACGTCTATTAATAGAACAGTGGGACTCTCATTCGGTTTATGATTGGGGCTGACAGGAGGAGGCAGATCGCGTAGCGACCGTCGCATGTTCACTTGGAGGGCTTGAAACATGTCGAGCGCTCTTCGATCGCTGTTGGCTGGCGAACGTCATCGAATGCGTCATGCTTGTCATTCCTGAGGTTATCGGGGATGGCCCAGAATGGAGAAAAGCGCAGCGCCAGCGACACAATGGGGAAAAAAATTGCCTCAGTTCTTTTTTCTTCCGTTTTTGAATTCCATTGCTCCCCATCTCGACGGGGTCGTGCTCCGCGTTCGCGATTCGGGGCGACGGGCTACAGCCGAGCGGGCGGGATTCTGAGCCTGGAGTGAGAAAACTTCTCGATCTTGTCATTTTGGATCGGAAACTCTTCCTGAGAGTCGTGCGGCTGATGCATTAAACGGCATTTAAATGCCCCTGTGTTGCTTCACGGCCGGTACTTAACTGCGGGCATTTAAATGTGAAGTGCAAACGCTCGCAAGCTTTCGGCGGAAAATTAATTCTTCCCCTAACGGACACGTCTTACCGGAAACCTATAGACTTTCCTATAGGTTTTTGAAACACGAAAAACCTATAGGATACCTATAGGGTCTTATAGGACTCCTGACCTATAGGATTCGGGGAGGATTTCTTGGGTTTCGAAACCCAGGCATTACGACGAAAAAGGCGACCGGGGTTAATATTGACGCAGCATTTCGGTGTAAATAAAAAACAGATAAAAGGTTTTTCCATGGTAGGGACACATGCATTATTAATACCGGAACTGCGGGGGTCTGCATAATTTATGGCCCGGCTCCACATATGTCGCTAGATTGCACGCCTACTTCCTTCGGTAGAGAGAAGTAGTAGAATTCTTCTCTCGACCTAAGAAAACAGAAGACAGAACCTGCGAGCGCGTCTCTTTACGGAAACTCCATTTAGATAGAGTCTACTTAGTTTCGTACGTGGTTCGGTAGCAGCATAACGGTAAAAATATTGATATGGACATTCCTCCTTGATAGGCGCTCTCTTCATAAAAGTGCATACTTCTGGTATACACTTTTATTAAGAGAGTCGGTTGAAGTCTGAAGAGTCACACTTCAGATGCGATTCTTCGGAAGTGGTTTCCTACCCGTTCCCTATTGTGCTTCTCGAATGCACCAATCAAGTAGCACATTAGACTTTTGGCCTTCTTTCACTGCTTTGTTGACAGGCCAAAAAGGAAAACTCTCCCGACACTCGAGACACACTTGCCAGCTTCTCGCGGCACCCGGGGGTGCTGAGAACCGCTGCTATAGGAATCCAATAGGAATCCTATAGGAATATATAGGATAGGATCTGCGTTCTTCCTGGTCTGTGTCCCAGGCTTCCCTGACTTGTTCCTCAACTATTATGGTTGCATGAAATTCATGAAAATTCATGAGCACTGATGGTGCATGAAGGATGCATGCCGTCAGACGAAGTCCCTTGGGTGTTTACGAATATATACTTTTTATTTATTTACAAAATATATTCTCAATTGTCCTAAATTTTTGCTTTAAACAATTCAGTCTTTTCCTTGCTAGATACTTTCTTCGAATGTGGAGCATAGGGCACATGAATTTGACAAATTAGGAGCTCACCTGCCCGCTGGAATCCCTGCCAAATGTCTCCTTCGCATCATTTGCCAGCGCTAGACCGCACAAAGAAAGGGGAAAGCTCGTCATTTAATATCAGCAGATGATAAATGAATGCGTCGGGAATTCTATGTAAGATTCATGAGCCTGAAGGAAAAATCACCCGGCCGGTCCACGTGATGATCCACTCGAGAAGTTAAATGACCTCTTGCGACCTGATCTTATCCTGAAAGCGCAATAAATCATTTTTCTTTTCTTTTTTCCTTTTCTCTCTTCCATCCACGCTGAGAAAAAATTCATGAGATCCTCATGAGGTTCTTTCGGCACGGATACAAAATTCTGCTGAGGGCTTATGAGTTTCTAATGAGGTCGTTTCAGACGCCGTCCCCAACCCAGTTTCCCCGTTTTAAATCCTCTGTCAAGCATTTTCCTCATCCCTTGTTCGGCTCCCGAAAGCAATAACTCCGACGATAGATCCAGTAATGTCTGTAATATCTGCAGTAATTCAGACCCGGCCAAGTTGCCACATTTACCTCATAATCCTTCGTTTCTTCCAGAATTCCTCGACCGATCTTTCCCGTCCAGAAAACCCCGTTGAAATTCGTAAAGATGCTGGAAATTATGGGCCTGGGCCTTCATCCAATGTTAATATTTTCTATTACTGAAAAATTTTCATTCGGAGAACATATGCACGGAGTGGAGAAATATATAAATCATATTTCATTTTTCATACAGAAATGCCCCGGACATCACTGATACGCTCGCTTGAGAGAATCCACGAGCCTCGATGTCGAGGCCGCTTTCGTCCTCGTCCTGTGGCCATCTTGCGCTTTAAAATGAATTATTGCATGAGGCTGTCTCACCGTTTTCTGAGGGTGGATGCCCTTTTTTCTGGAGAGCAGTAAGGAGCAGCTGGACTAGCTGATTGCTGTCGAGAACTCCAGATGTGGAATCTTTCCTCGAAGAGACTTTACTATTGGAGATGCGGATCACGGTTTCCCCATTTTCCTTGCAATTCAGCGTGATGTAATTACTCTCATCCGTCAGAGAATCCTTCTTCGCTCTGGAACTCTTCCTCTCTTTCTTCTTCAGAGAACCATCGGGGATTTGCTTGCGCTCGGGAGTCTTGAATCGCACCGTCTTCTCGTTGGGGGCGCGATTCCGGCCGTGGTCGACGCTGCGATCCTCGGCGGGACAGGAGGCGATGGAGTCGTTGCCGACGCTCTCCGCCTCGCGGTGATAGTCGCGGAAACGGGTCAGGATCCGACCCTGATTTAAACACCATACGTCTCGTGTACCTCATGTGCATGGTACAGTCAATATGTCAAGAATGAACCAATAAAAATCATTACTCGCTATTGAAATATAAACAATGAATGACGAGCAAGTTATGTTTAATTAGCAAAAATGATCTGTAATGAGAAACTTGTCATTAATGCATTAGCCATTCACTTTTCTTTAAGAAAAAAAGAAGTCATATTTCCGTAGTTCCTAGATAATCGGTTAGTTTCATTATACTTAATAGTAACTTATGATAATTTTTAGGGAAATTTATGGAAGTAAAAAACGAACAGTACAATAGATGAATAGTATAATGAAAAGTTAAAATAAAAAACAGGAACCCTTAACTTACGCTGGAAAATAGGAACTGAGCCGGTTGATTGTGATCTCACAGTCAAGGAGGCGCAAGGGCTGTAATTGCGAGATGTGGGCCTAGGCGCCGATCTGGTGAATCCCTTAATCTAATATTTCTATGCGTTCATTAATTATTCCATTCATCAGAGTCGGTCTCTGATTAATTCATTTCCGAGAAGTCGCCTCGTCCCTTCAGACGTCATAGGGCATTTCCCATGCGGAGCCCAATACCTCCAAGGGACCTCATCTGCATCATGCTCGGGAGGAGGTTCCGAGGGACGTCAGGCCGTCGAGGCTCGGCTTCGCCTTCGTTCAGCTTTGCGTTATCGGGCCTTCTGGATAACGAACTCCCACTGGGCCATTTGTCTTCATTCGGCCGTACATTGCAAATGCCAAAGGAACTCCATCGTTAATACGATCTTGACAATATTCCTTGGTTCACTTCGCTCCACGGAAAATGTGCCTGTAAATCTGCGTCCCGTGCCTGTGTTTTGTATCTCGTGATTTCGGAACTTGTACCATTCGAGAGGAAGATGCAAGCGCGGGTCATTCACGTTTTGAGACCGATCCTTGGAATAATTCGGTTTGAAAACGAAGATTGGATTACTTGCTACGTTAAATTATGTGACGTATGAGCTGGAACCCAGCAGGGTTGGAATTCGCCTCACCCAAAGGGAAAGAAAGGAATTGAAATGTCGCAACAGGCATGCGCATACCATGCCAATGAGTAGTGCGAAAATGATTGGTATTTTTATGAATCGTATGAACGTAGCAATTATTGATTGTTTGAATACGAAACTTGCAAGTATGAATGGAAGGAATGGAAATGGCGTCCATTAATGAGAATATCATTTTTCTTACCGTGTTTACTGAGTCACCAGGGAGTCGTCCGGCGTTGTTTCGTAGGCGAGACGCATCAGAGGACGATGGTGGAAACACCTCCTTCCCCTCCTCGCTCATGTTCGCGCTCAGAATCTTGATGATCGTCCGCTTGAGGTTGAAGCGGAACGCCGGGTGGGAGATCCCGTACACGATGGGGTTGTAGACGACGGACGCCTTGGCGAAGACGACCGGAGCGGCCGAGACCCAGGGGGTGATCAGATCGATGTCCCCGAAGATGGCGATGAAGCTGACGATCGTGTACGGGGTCCAGGAGACCAGGAATAGAACGATGAGGACAAAGACGATCTTGGCCACCCAGAACTCGGTTCGTTTTCGTGCTTCCCGTTTATTTTCGTTCCGCTTCTCCGAAGTCTCTCCCATATCCCTTCAAGGAAGGACATAAAGGTTGTTTGGCATATGCAAGGTTAATTTTTTACGGAGCGCTTATCCTTTCCAGTAGGATATAGGGTATGATATTTTGATATCAAATGGACTCTATCGTATTCTTGACATGATATATGATCAATACCAGTTTTAGATTCAAAGACAGCAAAACCCCACAAACGATGGCTACATCCGAACATCTCAGAGGGACTCGGTGATTCAAAACAAAAATGGATGGTTAGGATCCGAATTTCCAAGGGAAGGCAAGTCAAGGAGTAAGCTAAAATATCCTTGCACTCCGCATGGCTGAAGAAGAGTAGCGGCATGGGACGCTGCGAGAGGGAGAATCGGGAAGACGAGGAAGAACCGGGCAACCCGACAGATAACTCATAAAGTCCTCCAATTCATTCCCTCTTCCGTTGCTTTTTATTTCCACAAAAATTTATTACCGCTTTTCTATACACCATTTTAAAGGAAAAATATTACTTCCCCTTGTCGTACCCTCGAGATCAGGCAAACTTAACGGCAAGATTTCCTGTCGTTTCCGAGGAGCTTCAACAGTTGTTGCTTTGAAGAAACATGTCAACTGAATATTACATATTCACAACTAAGTATTACTAAAGAACGCCCATTTCTACAATGATCAAACCCGGACACGCATGATAGAAAATCCAATTAAACAACTTTGCAATGATCATCAACTTGCGTGCTGATTCTTCAGTTGAGCAGCTTTCGCCTGTCAACGAAGTGGATTTTTGGAAGCCTCCTTTCTTCAATTCTGTTAGCATAAACGTCGTCCATACGCAAGATGATGGCTGCCACGGTGACAGAAAATATGAATATGATCGCTTTGGTTCCATAATCGCCATCAGATGACGATCGATGAGTCACAGGGCTTCGGTAGAGCAAAAGTCTATGAGCACAATATACACATTAAATTTGCATATTGATTCGGTTCATATGCAGATTTGATCGGTGACTGATAGCCAGAGTCTTGAACAGGATGGGGAAAAAGGGCTGCATCGGCCGGGAATCGAACCCGGGCCGCCCGCGTGGCAGGCGAGCATTCTACCACTGAACCACCGATGCCAACTATAGCCAAAATTATTTCGTCCATTCTTTATTTGAAAATAAACATATATGCATACTCCCCAATGCCATTGCCGGAAGCTTATGTACAAACCCGCAGAACGACAGGGCCCCTATTCCACCCTCCAACTAATCGCGTTATGGCAACTCTGGCTGGCTTAATGCGGCCGCCGGCGGGACAAAAAGTCATGTATGAAACCTTATGGACCTGATCCATTCCCGCAAGCGGGCACTTCTTCGTAAAGATCCTTGTTCTCTGATGAAAGGATGATTTATTTCGGTAGATAGAAGGTCTTCAGTAAGAAGGAATAGCCTTAGGATCTATTACAAGAACGTAACAGAGAGAAGAGACATATCCAATTCTCTCTCTCCTTCTGCTCTATTTGCCTACATGCCTTGAGTTCCATACAAGAACATACAGATTTTCGAGTATGACATTAAAACGTGTTTTAGGTCAAAGACCATTGTGGTGTTTAGCTTTTTCACGTTCGCATTTACGTTAATGAATGGAATAAAGTTTACTCGACAATTTTTCTCCTGATATTTTAAAATTAATATGACTGTTGCCTCCCTCCCGAACGCCATCACTAACCTTGATGCTAAGTCAAACTGCTAAGGTATTGAGATCGCTCATGGAAGGTCAGGTGTGCTCTCATTGAATGGAAGACAGGATAGGGGCTCCATCGCGCTGCGGGTTTCTACATAAGCACCCCGCTTTGACTTTGCGTGTGCCTGGAGGTCCAAGGGTGAGCATTTCTTAATTTACAAGCTCTCGTCAGCAGTACATAGCCATGGTTTTCCCGCTGGCCATCCTCTTCCATTTTACGCCTGCCTCCCTATAATTATTTTTTTCACATACCACATTATATTATCCACATCTCAAGTATGAGGGCACGTGCTAGTAGATCCCGGACTAAACGCGTTGCAAGTTGGTTGTCTCGAGAAGTAGAAATGCAATATTTGCATTGCTGCTCCGCAACTCCGTCGCGGGAGAAGGGACTTATTTCCCTAAAATTACTCACAAAATTTCCTTCTTGCTTCTCCCTTCCGAGTCTTTCTGCGCCTCTTGCCTGTTCCAGGAACCAGAATAACCCGTGGTAAACACGTCCAGCCCGAGTACCTTTCACAGGTTTATGAGGCAATACTGAGGGGACCCGCAAGTTACTTTCATGTTTGTAATCGCTTATGGTGGAAGAAAACTTCCTGCACACCCTCAGACCTTTCGTAATTCCTGAAGAGGCGGAAACTTTCTCAAGATTAGGGACCAATCGAAACTCTCCCCTGCAGTCCCCAATGCAATCACATCCCCCTTTCCTTTCCTGGGGCTCTCGCAAAGAACCACGAGTCCTCAAGAACTGTGCTGTCAAGCAGTGGCTGCTCTCTATTGCATATGGAACGCTTCAATTCCTCGACAATTATTAAGAGCAAACTTAGGTATTCATCTTGTATTTTTGCCGAGGTAAGGGAACGCTGATAAATGTCTTGAGATCATCAAAGTGTTGAGTGTTAAATGCTTGTTGAGGAATATAGAAGAAAGGGAGGAATGAATAGATGATTCGCGTGTTAACCTCATCAGCATATTCCAGTATTGGAACCAGCCTCGAACATAACCTAATGGCATATCACAGTTTGCTTGCTGTTCCTATGCGGGTAGATGATTAAGAAAAAAGCCATTACTCACATTCATATTTCAAGAGACCCAGCAATTAATATTTTCGATGTTTTTCAAGAACTCTTCTAATCATTTTATTTTCATGCCTGCCATGAGCTCAATTCAGCTCAATTCTGAGCGGAATTTCCAAGAACGTGATCACGTGTATCAACGTGTATCATCGAACGTGTTTGGTAAAGATATGAAAATCCCAAGTCGAAATTAGAAACCTCATTCGGGTTAGTGTTTACTGCTTGGAGACTTGATTACGAATAAAAGAGAAATTCCGTTTCTCAATTTGGTTTTGCGTTAAAGGTCTCCCATTTCCGAATCATGTTTCGATACCACAGAAATATGGAAGTGAGACTGACTTGACGTGTCGGAATGTGCAGATGATGGAAATATAAGCCCAGAAGATGATGGAAACGGGAACGACGAATCCGAAGAGCAGGAGAAAGAGGTAATACGCTCTGTTACTTAGAGTCCGGGTGTAGAAATCCCAGGTGCAGGACGTGAGGAACGCCTCGGGGACGTAGTCGCTCCATCCCAAGTATGGGGGAATCACCAGGACCAGGCAGTAGAACCAGATTCCGACGCACACCTGAGGGGATAGCAAACGTCGCTCAACCTCCAATGCAAACGTTTAGGGTATGGAAAATGAGGACACCTGACTTTCAACCTCAATATCTACGTCCTACCCCAGATCCATTTTCACCGAACTTGCACGAATGCATAAGATGGTGTACTTTATAAAGGAGGAATGTAATTTATTTCAAATTCGTTCTTCAAAAACGAGGGGGGCCCCCTTATATTTGAAGCCTGAAGGTTTCGATGTGGGCAGCCGACTGGTGGTTTCGCCTGCGTACCGTAGCTGTACGAGGTAAAATCTTGGAACCCATATTGAATGGCAATTCTAAAGGTTCTGGTAGTATAGTCTATTGAGTCGTCTCGTCTCAAGATCGGGCGTTCACATAAAATATAACCAGATCGCCATAACCAAATCAAATGGAAGTACTCCTGTGGGAGACTCTGTGTCTTATATCAAGTTACTTGCAGTTATTAGGGCCCTCTGTTGCGGCCGTGAAGGCATCTAACCTCTTGGTAAGCTCCCAAGGTTACCAAGGTAGTCACGAAAGAGTAGCGAGTACGTCATCAACTAATGAATTACACATTTTCTTCAAGTAATAAGAGGCAAACTGCAGCCTTACCCATGTCCTAAACCATTTGGACTGGTACTCTGCCGTTCCTCGTCCTGTCCTCACCAGAGTTGTAAAAATTCGACGTTATCGATTCCCTTAATGATCTTGAATGCTTGGATAAGCATTCCCCCCCCTCGTTCCACTTCGTTTGATGCAGTCTCGCCGATTCTAAATGTCCCTCGTTAGAATGTAATTCTATCTCTTTTATCTTTTCTCGGGTCCCTTTCAGAACTCTTTCAAGCGCTGTCAAATCTCGTTCCTTTCTGGTCTCAAAACTGAGCACCACATTCTGAATGAGTGTATTTTTAGAGTTTTTTACTACTGAGGGATAGAAAACGAGCTCTCATTGCCGTTGGAATGCCCGATTATGCATACAATGGCAAACCGTCACGTTTTAGTCTCCTAATCCCATAAATATTTGCTCCTAGAATTGATTGGCAAAGTGAATTCAAATGAAATTTTGTCAGTCTGATGGGGACACGTCCCATGCAGTGTGTCAGTTCGATGCCATTTTCTGAAGGTATCTGGTAAGTGCCACCTTTCTGAGTTTTCTATATTTTTGCTTTTTCCCTTCGTTTGCATGAAGTCCGAGGATTATTAAGGAAGCTACTTCCGGCTACTTTTGCAAAAGTGACCGCAAGCCAATTCACGGTGCTTCTATTTTTCGGCTAAAAATATACACCGATTTCTGCACAATCTACCCTTTTGGCGAGTTCAGGCGTGGGCTTGGAGAATTTCGCAGACGACGCGATGACGAGGCACCTCTCCACGGCGATGGCGGACAGCGTCATGATGGACACCAGACCGAACAGCCCCACCATCCCGGCGTAAAATTTGCACCCTGAAAAGAGAACACGTGCAAAACTCAACTATCGCCAATATTCATCTCGTGAGGTGGTGCTTTCTGTATAATCTGATCGGAGAAGCAAGTCTTGACATTCCTAAAGGTGACAAAGCCATCAAGAATAACTTTCAGACACGTAACTTTTGGACGATCTTCACTCCGTATCTTTTTGAATAGCTTTGATTTGAAGGGTAGAAAATTGTTTGTTTTCCGACTTTTAGTACTTTTTAGACTTTGGTTACTTACTGGTAAGTTTGGATGATCTTGAGTAGCGGCTATTACTTTTCTTCAACCCCTTTCCCATGGCAAAATTAAACTTCCTCGTATTCCTCTCAGAGCATCTGGAGGAACGAAATTGGGATTACTTCTTTCTCCTCAGCACCGAATCGCTCCCGGCAAATCAGAAGTTCCATCTCCCCGGGGTTGCAAACACAGAATCTAATTTTTGAAGAAGTAAATTTTATTCCTATATCCCCCCCCCCCGGGTAGTCACTCCCTGATGGTGTTTAAGAAGAAATAACCGCACCAACAGAAATATATTGACTCTTAGAGCAAGAGAAATCAATGCAGATGGTAATAATATATGTGAAGTCCAGTAACCGCGAATCGCGTGCATAGACACATGCGCCCACCCATGCACAGACAAGCCCGCCTGCAAAAACCAAGAAGCATTTGCGGTTGACGAGAGCAAGGAGCTCCAAGTTCTTCCAATCTTCACCATTTATTATTTATATAACTCATCTTCTCGACCGAAATTATGTTTTGCCCGAATTTAGATCCCCATACCATCAAAGTGCAACATTTAATTTGTTTTAGAACGGGACAAACCCTCTAAATAAATTTAATTATCTTAAACGAACGCCAGCGTTTCCAGCGTAGATGCAACGAAAAGCTCCACGATCCGCGCAGCTTCGAAGCACTGGAAGAACCTCTTGGCCCAAAGAGAAGCAATTAAAGGCACTATTGGCCATCATGTCCCTTCGTGGTGAGAAATTGAGTCCCGTGATTTCCGAGGAATTCCATTTCCCGGGAATATTGCGAGCATAGAAATGGAACTTCTTGACCTTGATCTTGTCTATTTCAGTCGCTTTTTTTCTCGTCCCTTTTTTGTTCATGGTTGCTTTGAAGCATTAATGAGCTTCAAAGGAATATCTCTCTCAGAAATCGGCCTTAGTGATTGCAGCCATTATTAGTGGAGATCGACCGATACTGGATTTTACCGATTTTGCCGATTCCGATATTGGCCGATATACGAAGCCGATACGATGTTTTCAGATATTTCAGCATAAAACCAAATCGAAGATTCATCAGCACCGCTTCATTTACTTCAAATTTTCCCGATGAAGAGTTACTTTTCTGCATTTTCCTGATCTCCCTTTCATGGAACATCTCTCGAAATGCTCCTGTAAGATACTGATCAGCATGAAAATCTTCAAGAGGAATTCTTGAGCATACCATGGTCGTGATTCAGGAATCAGCTTCTTTATCCATTGTTCTCCACCAAAGGTCATGTATTCTCCTGTCATCTTGAGGAAGAACTCGTTAGTTTTTATACTCATGGGATCAGATGGGTGCCACTTTTTCAGTCTGCAGAACAAGCAGTGTTGACTGTTGCAGTCCTAGTGGTGATGGATCAGAAGCAGGTCTTGGACCTAGATCCACTCCATATGTAGGTCTTGAACCTAGACCCACTCCATAAGTAGGTCTTGAACCTAGACCTACTACATCACCTATGGGGGCATTACTTTCCACCCGGTTGGCTTGCAGGCTGCTTTTAAATTTCCATATCTTCCTCCCTTCTTTCCTTCCATTTCTCATTTGCATCGTATAGAGACGGATGATGATTGCAATGATGATTTAAGGCATTTCTCACTTTGGCAGCTAATGACCTCAAGCTAAAATTTACATGACAGAACAGTTTCTTAGAATCTTTATCCACTCAAAAGAATTTCCACGAATTTTGGCGGAGGGAGATTGCTATTCCAACTCGTCCAATTTTTCCCCGTTCTCTTATTCGAAACGAAGAACAGAACTGTGTCTGAGACACTCTGGAACTGGTTACTTAACGAACTGGATAAGCGACAAGTAACATTTTTAGAATGGGAGCTCGGTCACTTTTTCTCGACGGCCGAGACTGGCGGTTGGTATCGATGTCTGCGTCGCGAAAGAGAATGGTTCTTTTCGATGCTCTTTTCCGAGTAAAAATATATACCCAATAGATCGCTTGATTGATGAGGAACAGACACCCGCGAGGGAGGGAAAGTAAAGAAGAGAACTTTGGCAGGTGACAAAACCAGTTTTTTTTTCCCCCTTCTTTCGTAAACTTCCTTTAATTGGAATTCCCGGAAAAAAAAAGTTGAAGACGAAAGGAAAAGCCTTTTGCCGATGAAGCGGGGATGAGACATTTTGGGTTCCGTGTTCGTCACGGCTCATGTCACAATCCCTTTCCACGAAATCCGACTTTTTTTTATTGGTATTTTTTCAATCTCGCTCTTCAATGTCTCGCCTACTTCGGCTTCTTAGTTTCTTAATCTTCTCGGTTTCTTAATCTTCACAAATGTAAGGAATCCTGCCGGTCGTGCCAGTCTTTTCAAACCACCGTCATCAACAATTGGCGCCGCTAATCTTTCAGCAATGACTGCCAAAATAAAGTAACATCAAGCAGTCGAGCAATATTCCTTCAATTCGGTAAATCAACCAGAGACACCAGACTTGAATTCATGAAAGACAATAACATATTTGAGTGTCAAGGACTTCGGGAGAATCGGCAGAATAAAAACTTGCAAGCACCCCAAACCGAACATACACGTATTGCTGCACGAAGAGGGCATATACGCGACTGTGTCGTCTGTCGAGCACAATGGCTCTGAAGGTGACGATGCCTAGCTTTTCAACAGGATTCCGACTTCAAGTGAGTCGATCGAACTGGCAGATTGGGTCTCTTAAATTATGTGATGCAGAGAATGGCCTCAATGGATTCAGAGCGTTCCTCTTGCCCAAAGAGTTCCGAAACCAAATATCAAGGATATATCTCCTCTTCTTGGTGTCGTTATTTTTTTTTTTGTTGGAGACCAGATACCATCGGATGAGCATAGGCCCCGAGGAGGAGGAGGAACGAAACATTTTAAAAGTTTCCGGAGGCGAGCATTGGAAATATCGTGGTTGAACGGAGTATTTTGGACAAGTTTAGGCCTACGCTCACACCGCGTTTTAACCCACGTTTTAGACCCTGGTTAAATGGGAGTGTTAGCGTGAGGCAGCAGCCTCAAAATTATAAACGGGGTCTGTTCATTTAACTCGCGGACGGGGTCTGGCAAGGGCAGGAGTCCCCCTCCCCGTGTCCGCGAATTAAACGAAATTAAACGATCGTCCGAAAGACGATCATCAGCGAAACCTAACCCTCAGGACGACTGTCTCTCGTTTTGGCCGTTGAATTTCCCGCAGTCGTGAATACGCCTAACTTCTACGTACGAGAATAAGAACGGGAACATAGCGAAAGACTTGCAGTTCCTCGCCTCTCGGCGATGCCGTATTGGCCAGAACACTCATCCGCAAGGGTTTCTATTCATATTTGAGAGCCGAAGAGCTAGTCCTAATCATATTTCCTCGTACTGGAAGATTATACAGAACTGAATAATCGATATCGGAAAAAATTGGAATGCATGCGAGAGCCGATATGAATACTCACCGATACGCACATATCGGCCGATTTATAACGACAACCGATATATCGGTCGATCTCTAATTCTTAGATGTCGTACTGCTCATCATTTTCTAATATATATCGACGATCGCGACTGGCGCTAATTTTAACCATGTTCTACAGAGATTAGCAATTCGAAATTCGGTACGCAAGTAGCTATTGGGATACAAAGTTCAGAAAAAATCGAATTTTGAGGTAAATGCCCTCGGGGCGTATTTATTCTTGAGAACATTTTGAAAGAGTTAAATTTTATGCGGTGAAACCGTTGTGAGTCGCCTGACAGCGCCACGCGCAAATCAATCGATCTTTTAATGACTGGAGATCGATAAAACGCAAAAGCGAACCTAATATCATGGAACTACTCGGAACACTTTAAGTACCTGAGTTGCCGAACTGCCATCCGTGGCTGAAGGAGGAGACGGTGGCCATGGAATGCATGAGGGAGTTCCCCAGGTCCGCCGCCGCCAGGTTCAGCACCAACACCGTCGCCGTCTTCCGCAGACACCGGTGCCTGTGGGGGGGAGAGTGGGACTCGATGATTCCTCGAGGCAAGATCGATTCCGGGGAAGGCAAGGGACAAGGTGAATTGATGCATGCGATCTAATTAGTGGAGCTCAAACGTATTCCTGGAACTCTCAGCTCCCTGCAGGTTCTTCGTCTAGCATGAGAAAGGTTCAAAATTGAATTAAAAATTAAATAGCTGCAATTTTTTGACGGGATGACTCTGAGCATCCCGGATCTTTCGTACTCTCGTACTTCATGGGTTGAAGTCTCTCTCCGGAGAGCTGTCTGTCTATGGGAGACGCTGCAGGAATTGGTCAGACAGGAACGATAGGGGGAGTACCTACGTCGACGATCGAGTCAACTGGAATCGGAAATGTTCGAACAAATCAAAAAGCGTCAGCTGCACCGTACACTTGTGATGGACGTCTGCAGTCACATCAGCAGTCACGTCAGCAGTCACGCGACGCTCAATTATTGAAAATAGGAAAAAATCGATCGGTGATCTTCGATGACTCCGACTCGTCTCGTGAAAAGGATTTGCGAAGACGGCACGAAATTTCCGGGTCAGATAAGGGAAGGAAGGAGGACGAGAGGGAGAAGGAATCACGAGAGAGCGCGAGGGAGCGCGAGGAATCGCGAGGAGAGCCATCCCTTACGAAAATGTCTTATAGGATTCCTATATATTCCTTTAGGAATATATAGGAATCCTATAGGAATCCTATAAGAACCTGAAGGAATCCTATAGGATCCTATATGCCCTGTAGGCGGCTCCGACGTGATTTAACGTTAATGATAATCACGAAGAGATCGCCAGCGTGTTCGAGGTTCATAATGACTCCGTTGACTCCTTAAATATACAATTACTTTATTGTGACAATCAGCTTGGAAAGAGGTCAATAATAATGAGAACCAGGAAATGGATATGGGGCCAAATGTCAAAATTCTGTAACCCTAAACGCTTATTAGACCATAAATACTCAATGAGCAATACCTGCATATAAACCCGTGTGGTATCGGTGGGGTGACAGACAGCATACGATCTCCAGCACTGACGTCAAGGGTCCACTCAATATCCCGCGTCTTCTCTCAGGCTTCTCCTCACTATTCTACAATTCGACTCCCTTGCCCGACTCACTCACTTGACATACCCGACTCGACCCGACCCGACCCGACCCGCGCTACTCTCTCGCGCTACCCTTTTATTCCGTTATGCCGGACATGTGCATTATCTTTTACTGTGATTTCATCATCTTTATAAAATTACCTCCTACAGCCCCATAGAGTTCAGTTTGGGACCTACAGAGTTCCCTATAGAACCTATAGGGTTCCCTATAGAACCAATACGGTTCCCCATAAGGCCTATAGGTTCCCTATAGAATCCAAAAGGGTTCTGTATAGGACCCGTAGGGTTCCCTATAAAACCTATAGTGTTCCCTATAGGACCTGTAGGGTTCGCTATAGGACCTATAGGATTCTCTATAGGACCTATAGGGTTCCCTATAGTGCCTAAAGGGTTCCCTATAGTGCCTATACGGAACCCTATAGGACCTATAGGACCAATAGGGTTCCCTATAGGGCTTATACGGAACCCTATGGGCCTATAGGGTTCCGTTTGATGTTCTCCTCTAGGCCACTAGATGAGATGAGTATTGGGTTCTCGCATTTCTCAAAGGGCACAAANGGTTTCCTATAAGAAATAACTATAGGTTTCCTATAGGACATTTCCGTAAGGGATGCCCTTATTCCTTTTGAAAACCGCGTACGAAACTAAGTAGACTCTATCCAAATGGAGTTTCAGTAAAGAGACGTGCTCGCAGGCTCTGTCTTCTATTTTCTTAGGTCGAGAGAAAAATACTACTTCTTCCTACCGAAGGAAGTAGACGTGCAATCCAGCGACACGTGTGGGGCGGGGCCATAAATTATACAAACCCCCGCAGTACTGGTATTAATAAGGCATGTGTCCCTACCATGGAAAAACCCCTAATCGGTTTTTGATTTACACCGAAATGCTGCGCCAATATTAACCCCGGTCGCCTTTTCTGTCGTAATGCCTGGGTTTCGAAACCCAAAATATCCTCCCTGAATCCTCTAGGTCAGGAGACCTATAAGACCCTATAGGTTTTTCGTGTTTCAAAAACCTATAGGAAAGCCTATAGGTTTCTATAAGAAGTAACTATAGGTTTCCTATAGGAAATTTCCGTAAGGGATCGAACTGCTCGATGAGGATCTCCGAATGTCTCGGATCGTGACATTTCCGCATTTCCCGATGTGACTCGATGAGGAGGAATTGCGTCTTCGAGGCCTTCGCCGTCTCGACGCGTCAGAGTCCCTGCAATCGGGCTCCAACCCGCGGAATCGTCGCCGATCGCGAAGGCCTCGCGCCGAACCTCTCGCCGTCGAATACCGACGTCCCCGCAAGCAAGTGACACAAGCGTGCAAACGGGACTGGAGCAGCGAGAAGTCTCCGCAGGAGCCGAGTGCCATCCCGAGGGATTCTTCGATTCGGCTCTTTCCGCTCCTGAATGGCCGTTGCCGAAAGACAGTCGAGTGAAACCAACGAAAATTCGATGGTGGCCTTCGTCACCTGCTCGAGGTCAAATTTCCAACGATTTTGCAACGTCGAGATATAAATCAAGTTCGTTATTTCGCGGGCGACGCTGCCTCCTTTCGCGTCCAGGCTCGAACGAGAATCGAATACGCTCTTTTTTTTCGCGCGGGAAAACAGTTCCGCTGCCGCTCTCGTTCCGTGCGCGCTGCGATTTCAGGCTTTCCCCTTGAAGACGGGTGACGCCAGGCTTCGACACAAATCGAGTTGCAGGAAATATTTTTCCTATTAGACCTGTAAGTCTTTTTTTTATTACATTCGTTTCAGAAGGCTCTCGTCGAAAGGGAAAGCATCAAAGGAACAGAAATTGTCACACTTTCCCCATTTTGCTTTAGGGGGGATTATCTACAAGTGCAGATAGTCTGGTTGGTGCCAACACGCACTTCCTGTCATTGTATTCTCTCAGATGAAATACTTTGTTCCAAATCGGCGCAACGTCTCTGCCCCACATGTAGCACACCCTAAACGCCTAAAAGCGTTATTTTTTGCATAACTTACTGGGGCTGATGATGCGAAAGTTTTCACTGCTCTACGCGACAGTCTCGAGATGCGGTTCGACTTCCACCCTGAACTGAAATCTCAAAACTTGCTTTTGAATCCTCGCTGAAAGTGATTCTCGCTACAGTAATTCTCGCGAGGGTGACGTACTTTGGGCTAGGAATAAACATATTTAGTTATTCATAGATTATATGGAGGGAAGG
Source organism: Darwinula stevensoni (assembly GCA_905338385.1). NCBI lineage: Eukaryota > Metazoa > Arthropoda > Ostracoda > Podocopida > Darwinulidae > Darwinula > Darwinula stevensoni. The sequence goes on from CAJPEV010002602.1 coordinate 33,193, forward strand.
GGAGAGGGAAGGGGAGAGGGAAGGGGCAAGGGGGACGATAGGGAATCGCACTCTGAAAATTCTCCATGTTTTCTCTCGTGCAATTCTCGTACAGCGCATTCCGGCCGTTCGAAAATTCTCGGTCTTCGGCCTGGATTCCGGCTGGGATCGGTGACCGGTGATCGAGTCTTCAGGCATATACGGTGAATCACGAGTCGCTCGGCCACGCCGTGTCGCTCACTACAAGTGCAACATGGCCCCACGTTCCGACGACTCGTCGCTGGCCTTTCCTTTCCGGTTCGCTACCGTCGATGTCCATGAGGACGATCCAATTGGAATCTGAAAAGATTCCAATTGGATCTGCTTGAGTGATAAACTTTCCCTGCGATAATTCCCCTCTCTTTGGGTTCTCCTTGGGTACCTCTTCCACATCCAGCACTTTTCTTCAAGTTAGACGCACATCTCTGATTGACAAATCTGGTCTTACGGCACATCTGCCCCATCCCCCATTTTAGACCATTTTGAAGCGGCTATAAAACAATGAAGACAGTTTGATGCGCTGCATATTCTCCGTGCAGCGACGAAAACTCATGATCCTTCGGAGTCGATTCTCCTCCAATCATATCAGCATATGGATATGCTCTGGTCATAGAGAAAACGTAACAGACCGCATGCTCGACCTCATTCGTCGACTCACTTTCGTCATGAAGGTTCTCGTACCGTTAGATCGGCAGTTTCTCCTTCGCAACGCCAAGGGTAAGTCAGCCCACAGCTGGGGGTCTCGGTTCATCCGAGGTCGAAGGCGGCCAAATCGGCACGGACCCGTGATCATCGCAAAATTGATTCCTCTCGTTCCAATTTCTTTCCTCTTTCCATTCTTTGAAGAGGGAAGAGTCTCTGGTCTCTGGGGGTTTCGAGTTTGAGGCGATTCCTCTTCGATATTCCCTTTTTGAATTTATGTCGTCGAAAAGCCCTCTGGCGACTTCGATTCCCTAAGAGATCGAGTCACGGTCTTCGTGTGACGACAGTCAGGCCCGTGGTCGATTTAAACCTGCACCCACCATCGTGTTTTAATCGTGATTTTCGCCGGAGGCCAAAACACGATGCGCATCTTCCCAAAAACTAGAAATGGACACCCAAGTGATTGTAATATCACACGTTTCTGCAGTTTCGGATTCCCTTTGAGCTGCAAGCTCAAAGGAAGAATCCGAGCGCGAACATAAAACCACGCCCGAACGCCCTCCAAAGGAAGAATTCGGTACGCTCCGAGAGCCAGCCCGGTACCGCTTCGATTGAATCTCCTCTAATTACGAAACCTGAACGCTCGAAAGTCCAACACCCATTTGGGAAGAATTAAGCGGCTTAAAGACTATAATGGGATTTTCCTCTTTTGGAGCTGCACGGATGCGAGTCCCACCCACGCAATCCCCCAGGAGTTCATTACGGGCCCAAACTTTAATTCGAGTACGCCTCCAGAGAGTGAGAAATTTCATCGAACGGTGAAATCGTATCAAGCAAGATGACGTAATGCCTCTAATCCTCGTCTCCACGTACGATTCGTCGACAATCTCGAGCAGAGGCACTCGGCTTAAAAAGTACCTCGATAGGTACTTAGCCGATGTGCTTCTCTTGTGCCGATACGAATGAGACCCCCGGACTTGGTCCTTTAACCTGGACCGGTTCCAACCCAGTTCCAACCAACTTTTTCGTTTCTTCGCTGACATGAAGGATTCAAACAGGGTGCTTGACTCTAATCTGTATTTTAAAGGTCATAGTTATTTCTGATAATGCCGCATCGTGACGGCGAACTATCCAACTATCCCAACAACGATCACCCCCCCCCCCCCCACTTCTCATCCATGGAATAGTCCAGACATGGGTGCTAGCGTGCTGGGCGAAGGAACAAAGGGAAGTTTTGGGGCAATACATAACGTTGGCGAATTACGGGGTAAAAACGTTTCAGCAATGACTTACGGAACGTTTGATGAGCGGATATAATGAACGGGGGGGGGGGTGAAAAAGAAGAAAATCCTGCCAGTACCCCTTCATCTCGTCGTCCCCCCCTGCCCCCGCTCTCCAGAATTTGAATTGTGGTGACTGCCTCAAGATGACAGGCAGGGCGATAGTAGTTTGGGACAAAGAATCGTAAATTGTAGTTCACTCTTCGCATATAATTTAACAATTGTAACGATATTCTGTACTCAATTTATCGGCATTCTGGTGGACCCGCAAAATGCTAACGAGGGCCCGTGGCTCCCGAACAGGCGGTTGAGAACCACTGCCCTAAATGAGAGAAAACCCATCCGCAACGAATGAGTAAGCACGGCAAGGGGTAAATAAGAAGTGTTCCCTCCTATCGAGTGCCACGAAAGTGACATTGAAGCGTCTCGAGAGCGACAGGCACCACGCGAATCAGACGTCAATTGTCCCCGCCCTTGCCCCCGATCCATCGATGGAGCCATTCCCCTCGGCCGCACGATGGGCCGGGAAGGGCACGGGACATCCGACATCCTTCCTCCATCGAATCCCTCGGTCCCGCTCCTTCCTCGGTATTTCCCTTCCTCGCAGAGGGCGATGACACCCGCAAATGGATTCCGCCGGATCGGCTTCTCGGCTGTCAGATCGGAGATACCGACGGAAAAAAAAAAGAATATGCGCACTTAAGAGGGGCTTTTGGCCCCCCTTTTACAAATGTGGTATTTCGGAATGTATCGAAGCTTTAGTATTTTAAACCAGAAAAAAGTATGTTTGTGTCAGCTATGCAAAAGAACAACCTAAAAGTAGGTGCAAAAGTAAAATATCCAGAAGTGAGCAAATTCACGTTTTAATTAATTTTCAAAATTAATCTGTCACTGCTATTCATGACAATATTCACGAAACAGCAAACTTTCTGCACGTGGGCATCAACACTGTTCTAGTGTTCCATACTTGTCCCACCAATATTATATTTTAATACAAGATTCCCGGGTTGAAAACGAAGATCTTGTTTGGTGGAAATCCTATAGAGATAAACGTGATCGGATAGAGCTGAGGGAGCCGTATTTAGCAGCACGAGAATTAGACACAGGTAAGTAATTAGATGCCATTAGTTATCAGAGGAATCACCATTCGCACGAACTTAAAACCATGAGCATGAAAATCAACTTCAAGAAAGGAAAGTTAACGGAGTTCTTGCAAATCGTGTTAACGGGAAACCCCCTCAACGGGAGATGCCAATCGGAAACGCAGGAAAGTCTCTTGCGGGTTAACGACCTTGTGCTTGCACCCCTCCGCGATGAAGGGAATTATTGCACCGACAAAATAATCAAAGGAAGCGGAATGAGAGCAACATCCTGATCCGTGCTCGCAAATAAGTTTCCCTGCCGCGTGGGCGCATCCGAGCGGAATCCATTTCAAATTCACTCTTTCTCTTTAAATAATCCCGCCTCGACGGGAGGCAGGAAGACTCCAGTTTCCTTAACTCTTTCGGCGCGCTTCGCGTTCTTCCTGGCGTCGCCTGGAGGGTACTGAATGGAGGATGACGAGTGCGTTCACAAAAGGTTCAAGTACTTGACTCCGGTTCCGATCCAGGAAAGGAAGTGACGACCTCAGAATGAGACCACCGTGGGGTAATGATACTGGAGTACTTTCAAGCTCTTATCTGCATTGGCGCGTGTTCAGTCTCAGGAAAAGGAGGAGGTCATGCCCAGGCGTTGACGATTCAACGATGGCACAACGTGACAGCGCCCTTTCAACGTTGAACAGGGGTTCATTACAACATCACGCCAACATTGACTCCACCTCTCACACCGTTGTGGCAACACTGCCGTGCTGAAAAATCGATCCCCGCTCAACGTCGACACGAACATCCCTGTGCCGAACGGGATGCTCCACGTTCTGCCCTCCCCCCCTCTCCCCGCTCCCTCCCCCCTCTCCCCGCTCCCCGACTTTTTAACGATGGTTTATGGAGAATTTATTAGTCCGACACTGTAATTACGAGCTGATCGTATTACAAAATGTTACAGATGTGTCTGTAATGACTGTAAGAATAAATGAATCTCATCCGACCGCGTATCCTTAGAGGCATGTTTAATTTACCAACAGCGGCGTGAAACGGACTGAAATGATGTTTGACCAGCTCGAGGACCGGATTGTATCTCAACGTCATAAAAACATGACTAAATCGATTTTAAAATTCCATTTAAAAAAAAATATAAAGAAACGTATATTTCAAGCCTACAGGACAAAAGCAAAAAATTAGCGAGTTTTAATTAAGAAATTAGTCGCTAAGGTCACAACCTAAGCCTCTTGAAAGGCTCACATCGGACCGGCCCCAAGTGCATCAAGTTTCTTTAAGTCGGCAGGGGAGGAGAAAAAAAAGAAATGCTTTTAATTCCCCCCCCCCCTTACCCCGGCGCCCAGAAAAAAAATTTAAGGTTTAGCGAAAGTTTCACACAGGTGTCTGGGCGCCTCAGCACAGTCACCCACGGGAAGTATTTGACAGAGAGCCGGAAATTCCGCCTTTTTTTTTTTTTTTAGAAATCCTTGGCTGATTTGGGTGAAAAATGGTTTCTGTGTCCAGACGCCGTGACTCCATGCATTCCAAAATTCAAAATTCCGCATTTCCTATCACACCTTACAGTTTGTGACTCTGATGGGGGAAGTAGGACCCCCCCCCCTTCCCGCCCCCCTCCGGATACGAACGGTGCCCATATTACCCTAGAATAATGCTCCAAGTCAAAAAAGATATATTTTCACAAAAATAAGCGCAAATATTGTGGAAATCAGTCAAACTAGCAATAACAAATTCCGAAATGCTCCTTCAGTAAATTTCAGTTTTTCCCGGAGCATCTCGCAGAATCGAAACCCGCTTTATCTTCCTACCGCTCGAAGTAACAATCGTCAGAGCACGTTAAAAAAAAAATAGTTTTTAAAAAGCACTTGAAACCCTTAGAGACGAGGAAGAGACCGCATTCCTCACACCGTATTACCATATCATTAACAACATAATTAACTGTGTAATCAATAGCGGAATTAATAGACACGCCCACGCTCTCATTCATTCTCTTCCTTCCCACTTGAAAGTACAGATCTGAAGCGATGCGTTTGAAAGACGTCCGATTCGAATTTGACGAAGTTGGGCGGAGCCCAGTGGAAGATGGAATTTCCAGGCGAGATTCCAGGGAATGTGCGAGATAGTGGCTTAGCAAGACATTTTGGCCCCCCCCCCCCCCCCCCCCCCCTTCCCCCGCAAAACTTAATTCTGGGGCCTTCCTCCCCGAAGAATAAAACTCATTTCCTCGTGACAGGTTTGCTATTCACTGTATTAATGTAATTAAATGTGATATATTAAAGCATGACAAATGCGTAGATATGACTCAGTTGGTCCTTTTTTAAAATGCCTCAAGTCGCGTCCTTAACGATAGTGAAAAATGGCGCACTTTTGAAATCCTGCAGTCACTCTGTTTCCAAATTTCTAAGCTGATTTAGCACGGTCCTTGATTTTCCGCGAAATTCCGCGCCGGTCACGTACGCCCGTAGACCAGGTTTGGAGTCCTCAACAGCCACGTTACCGGGATGGACAGCCCCGATTTCGTTGTGGTACTGTAATATGATTCTGTGAAATAGCGGTCTTGATTTTTATCTTTCGGTCGGCATGGTCCTTGCTCCAGTACAGGCTTCCCGCGCTTTACACGAGTTCTTTTTGCACGGATTCGCACTTGCACCGTTTTTCTTCTTTTTTTTACTTTAAAAAATTTGGGAATCACGGGGTGTGGTTCGCAGATACAGGGTTTGAGTTTATTGAATTTTTGGTATTAAAAAAGTGCAAGCGCGAATTCGTGTAAAAAAAATTTAAAAAAAGGTGTAAAGCGAGGGAAGCCTGTATGAATCGCTTCATCTGGGAAGTGACGACATCTATTGGAAATTTCCCTTCGTCGGTTGGACGCCCCTCGCGCTAAAGGGCCCCGAACGAGTCTCGATATGCCGATGGAGGACAGTATCAGGAGTTTATCGTGTTTTCTATCAATTTGTTTGCATTAGGGGAAATGTCACATGGTTGGACCACGTAACTGCGGGGGACGCTTAGGCGGTTGCTACGCCACTGGGCGCGAGAGGTCAAGTCGATCATTGCGGCGAAATTCCTTTTTTTTTTAAGCCTGAAATGCGAGAGAAACGGGTTGAAAGAATTGCTTTGAAAGTACGGAGAAAGGTTTCGGAAAGGAATCAATTTCTCGTGATGTCCGAAAACAAAGGTTTCCTACCGCCCCATCGTCTTCCTCCTTCTTGGAAGTATTACAAGGCACTAATTAAATAATTTTTCAAATAAGAGTGATTGCCTTTTTTCAAATTCATGGGAATTTAGAGCTTAAATAAAAATGAAATAAAAATGAAATAAAAATGAAATAAAGAACGTTAAAGTTTTTCACTCAAAGGTCAAGGTCACGAGGACGAGGACGTTGAGCACTTGCGCTTGGTCGGACGTCGGAGTACTTAGTGACGTACTTGCGAAAGATCCAAATGACGAGGTAGTTGCCGACGAAGCCGAATAGCCCGATGAGGAAGAGGAGGAACCCGTAGACGAAGTACTGGTGAGGTGCGGGGGGAGGGTACTGGAGCCAGTGCGTCGGTACTTGCAGGTCCCTCGTCCATGCCGTCTCGTTCGCCTTCATTCGTGCGATCTCTGCAGCAAAATCGGAGAATATGACGCTCATTTTGCATAATCAGAATTTCGATGGGGGAATTCCGCGGTCGTCGCGGGCGCGTTCGCGAGCGACGAAGACCGTCGCCCACTTGTTTGCGGACGAAGGTAAAAGGAAAATGCGAAAAAAAGGCGCAATGGGAAAGCGGGGAAAAGGATTAAAGCATTCTTGTCGTTTCTGACATTTTTTAGCTGCACCTGTTTTTTATAGACCGTTAGTTTTGTGTGGATGGCACCGGAATACGCCAAAATGCCTTCAGGGATACAAAATTGCACTAGGAAAGGCAAATTTTCCCCGTAAAGCGAAAAACGACAAGAAAATAGCATAACGACACGAACTGCCAATCTGTAATAGGCGATTCGACCGAAGTTGCATGCGACCTCGCGCCTGCAACAGATTGTCGGCGACCTGTTGCCTGGAGACGAAAATGCCAGGAAGCGAAATTTGCATCTCAAATCGTATTTGTCGTTTCAGCTGACGTAATTGTTGCTGGCAAAAAAAAAAATTCCTTTGCTTCAGCAGTCGGTCCAGAAGGGGTAAATTCCTATGAGGCCCCTCTAGACCTCAAAACCCCTCTAGACCTCAAAACCCCTCTAGACCCCTTTCACCTCTGAGGAGATGAAAACCAGGCAGTTCACTTAGAGCACATGCTAAAGGTATCAGAGATTTTCAGCTGCAGAATCGCCTCGATAAGTCTTGCCTACATGCAAAAAATTGTATTAAAAAAAAATACATAAAATCTTCCCATTCCCTTCTGTTACTCCCCCTTATTTTCTCACAACAATAAATGAAATAAGTGAAACGACCTTTTCTCTCCAAGTCGGTCGAAATCAGAAGCAGACGATGTTCGCCGCACAGTCATCGGACCAACACTCGCGCCGACTTCGGAAGGAATGACCGTGGGAGACGGAGCTTCCGTCTCCCGCCAGGCGAGTCTTCCCTCCCCGCATGCGGCAATCGCCCCCTCGCGACGGACGCAGGCGCCATGCAGTCTGGCGCTGCAGACGCTTCCCGACCTTCGTGGCGTCGGGGGATCCGTTCGCGATGGGTCGATCGAGGCGAGGCGAGCCCTATTGCCTTTCTCTTATCGCTCTGCTGCGTGGATGATGAGGCGAAAGAGATGCTTCCGGGTTCGGTCGTACATTTGCCTGATTGAAAAGTCGCTCTGCGGATTTGTTGCCGCAGGAAAAATAAAGTGCGTATCACAGCGACGGCCACAACAGCCTGCCTCTGAATAATGCATCGGCGACAAATGTGGAACCGATGCCGACTGCAAGGATCAATACGTCAGATTAAAGGATTAAACGGGATGAAGAGGAAATGGTCTCCGAAGGGCGATCCAGGTTCATACAAACGGCCTGGCGACCCTTCAAAAGACGTATACCAGGACCGGAAATTGAACTGCCGACCGGAGAGACAACAAGGTTAAGGGACACGGAATGGCTTCTATTGAGCACGGCAGTGGAGTTACAGGAAAGCCAGAAACCAATCTTAACCCTTTAATGCACGACGTACCAGATATGCTACATACTAAATAAGCATTTTTTTAATGCGCAGGTAGCCAGCTCCAAAGGTAAATCTGTTCCTAGCAGATGTGCAACAGTCCGGTCCTTATACAGCCGGTCCGGCAGCAGTCCGGTCCTTATACCTAGCAACTATGCGGTCGCTAGGTGCCATACACTCCTGGTGGCAAGCAAATTAAAACCAATATGGCTTTGTCGTATGGCAGATTGACGTTTTTTATTTAATTTTCTTAAACTTTACGCTAATCCAGGGTCCAAGCTCATCCGTAATTTTACATTTTCTTTCGTGTTGAGGTACAGGGCCGCCCAGAGGTTTCCAGGGGCCCAGGGCAAAACTAATCTGGAGACCCCTTAGGGGCCCCCTTGAGGCACTTTGGAGCCTTGGAGGCCCCCCCCCCCCCTTGGGACCCCTTGATTCGTGGGGCCCGGGGCAGATTGCCCCAATTGCCCCCCCCCCTCTGGGCGGCCCTGTTGAGGTACTGT
>CAJPEV010002603.1:7975-41798 GCA_905338385.1 Darwinula stevensoni
ATTAACTTACAGATTGGAGTCAGAGTTGAATAACAATATGACGTTGAACTTCCTTATAGTCTTGCAGTTCGAATGAAGTCACACGAAGCCAGTCGAGTGACTGATTTGGTGCGATGTTGGGTTATCTTATATCCCAGGTCTATCCCCATCCTAATCCATCCTTGCTGGTTTGTGGTGGGCATGTAATCCTCTTACTGGAGGATGGTCACACAATGACATTAAGCCGTGTTGAGTGAAAATCTTAACTGATCTACTCAAGATCTTCCCGCTCACCTTATCAGCTACTTTGACCGAAATCCGCTTAACGGGAGAATTCCCATTGCGATCTCAAAAAAATCTGAGGGAAAATTTTGTCGTGTCGATGTTTCCTTGTTTCGATGTTTTGTCATGTCGATGTTTTACCTAGTCGATGTTTTGTCGCGTCGATATTTTGTCGCGTCGATGTTTTGTTACGTCGATGTTTTGTCATGTCGATGTTTTATCGCGTCGATGTTTTGTCGTTTCGATGTTTTGGTGTCGATGTTTTGACGTGATACCGGTTCCGAGAAGGAACTCTCATCATGCATAAGTCCGTCGAGATACGAAAGAAGGCTGTAACGGAAAAAGTTCAGGGATTCATCCCTCCCTTCTACGTTCGATTACCAATCACATTAACCTCCTCCGCCCAAACCCTTCTTCATTCACCTCTTTTCCCTCCTCTTTCCTCTTCCAATCTTGCAGGAGTAAAACGTCCCGAACTGATTGAAATGGATTGCTTTTTCCATTTCCACCGATTAATGGAATGCGAATGGGTTGCCCGCCGAGATTCAACCTTGCTTGCCCGTGCGAGCTACCTTTCGAACACGCATCTTTACGACGTCGAAAAGAAAATCGTTCTGATGTCTCCTTCGCGTGTGCACAGGAGAGACGGCAACTGCACCCTGGGGAAAATGGCTATTGACTTATAGACCGAACGACATAAGCACAACATAATGATGATAGAGTGTAATCAAACAATTAGCATACGCAATCCTGTTGTCATCAGATTTTCACTAATGGGAAATTCATGAATTCATAAATGAACGTCATACACAATAAAAAATACGTAATTTCGCAATTATGATTACTTTTTCGACAATGGCTGGAGCAAAGAGGCCTAAGAAGGAAAAAAAACTTGCATAAAAAAAACTTGCCTTGTTCTGTTTGCTTTTTATTCGTTATATATTTTTCAGAAACTCTTATGATTACAAGAGTGAAATGCACAGAAACAGGCGCACGATGTGCAGAGGTAATAAAAAATGCGTAATAGCAAATGCACGTTTTAAGGATTAGAGGTGATAATAATGGAGGGTAACAGATATTAAGATAAAGGGAAAGGCTTTTAAAATATGAGAGTTCGAAGGATACCATACCTGGGTACATGGCATTGTGAAGACGGATGCGTTTTCCGGATACGGTCTAACGTCGTGGTCTTGAGTGTCTCTTGCATGTGATTGCGAGTACCTCTGCACCATTATCCCCAGTTGAATAGTTAATCTAGCCTGAATCCCAGTACTTCGGTTCGTCCTTGATCTAATTGCACTTCCATCCTGATCATGTGATGCGTTTGGTATGTCTCCCCCCTCCCCGCCTTCGCGCATTTAACCCTCGATGTCTTGTTTATCCTCCTTCACCTTCCAAAAACACTTGACGTACCCACGATACTTCAAATCATTTCCCCTCTCTCGTCTACCGCATCTACTCATCATAAAAACAGCAGTCTCTCCAGTCGACACAACCGTATAAGGGGCTCCAAGAAGAGCTCCCCAGATTTCTGTTCGACTCCGATGGGAACCGTCTCGGATTCTACTTCACATCCCTTCCTGCGGCGCCTGCAATCTTCTGTTTTTTCATTAACTTAGCCTTCCCTTGCGGTAAAATTCTTTCTCATCTCATGAGCATGTCTCGACCGTCTTCCAAAACTCCTTCCAGCTAGTCCCGCACCTTCGACTCTGCATCTGGTGCACCTTCACTCGTCCTCCGGCGGGAGCCACGGATGGACGAAGAGGTCTCTCGTTTCGTTTCCCAGTCCGTCCCTGCTCATAATCCGTCTGCTCGTTCCGATGCAACCGCCAGCTGCGCCGTCTAAGTCTGCAACTAATAGCGAGGCAGAGACTGGCTCAACTAATCCAGACCACTCATGCTTCCGAGAGGGGTTTCCGAGGACCACCCATCATCCCAAATCATGGCCCAAAGATAAAAATTTCCTTTCTCTGAGACCAACACGAGACCCTTACGTGTAGTCCTCCTGCTCGATTTGGTCTACGGCCTCGACAACTTGAACCTTCTCATCTGTTCATAGCAGCATTCAACATTTAAATAGTGATTATTTTCATTTGTAAGTTCTCATCTCATCTCTAGTCACTCGCATCAGTTCACAATTGCGACAGTTTGGATCTCATCTGAACGGAATTGGGTTCAGTATTGGCCTAAGCAAAAACGCTTTAATTGGATTGGAGTCTGTTTTTTGTTAAGTGACGACGTTAGCGTTTCGTTGGGATTTCCCTTGCTCAAATTGATTGGCAGCGACAATATTGCAAGAAAGTACCTGCGTTCATCGACTCTACACCCGAGATTTGACTGTTGTGCCTCTGAATACCAAAAACTTTTACGATATTTCGACAGGAGCTCGGGCAGTCGTGGGAAATGGAGGAGGGGAGGAGATTCACGTGAGAGCGGGGAGCGTGCTGGAGCTGGACTGTGGGATCGAGGGGGCAACGGAACCCCCCGAATACATCTTCTGGTATCACGGGGATCGCATGATCAACTTCGACCACCGACCCGGGCTTCACATCACCAACCACCACGCGTGAGTCTCTTGCTCCTGCCTTCAACTTGGGGTCCTTGGGGAGATTCCAAGAACCGCAATCTCTCGTCGTCCTTAATGCGTTGCTATCAAAAGCCATCCGAGGAAGAAGAAAAGGCGGAGAAGGAATGCGCGCAATTAAGGAAGAAAGGAAATAGAGAAATATACAGTAGATGATCGTAGATGTAAGCCCGTGTATGTGAGGATGGCTCATTAGGGAAATGGGCCCTGAATCATTTAGGAGATGGCCCCCCTATCGGCAAAGACGCCAACACAACACAAGAAGGGCCGCATTCTCGACCATTAGAACAAGGACTGTCTTCGAGACGAAAGATTATTGGATGAGCTCGAAGAAACATTTCAGAAGAAACCTTGCGAGACAGATCTGTAGAGTCGAATCTTCCCTCGTGAAAGGTTCGACGTTGTCCGTTCCACGATTGAGTCGTGCAAAGGGAAAGGAATCGGATTGGGAAATCGACAGTCGGTTCTCTCGGGTCTCCTATTGTCATTTTACAAAGCTCTGGGGAAGAAAAGGGAACGAATGAATGAACGACTGAATGAGCGAATGAATGAATGTGCTCACAGATCCAGCTCGTTGGAACTACGAGGGGTGGAGGTGAAAGACTCGGGGAATTTCACCTGTCATCCGTCCAATGCTCAGCCGGCTTCCGTCATCGTGCACGTTCTCAACGGTCTGTCTCTTTCTTTCGGCCTGGAATAGGAAAAAATTTTCCACTCTTTATCAGATGTTAGCACCTCGTCTTATTATAGCCTAGAAAGGCCTTCCTCGATTCTTTCCTTTACTTTGGAATCGAGCCAAATGGATCCCCACTGTGTCTGCCAGAGATCTGTTCTCTCGCTGCCAATGCAATCCCGTGGTTTTCAGAAGAGAGAGAGAGAGAGAGAGAGGAAAACTGGAGGGGACGCCCCCCGGCCCCCTCGGCCCCCCCGGCCCCCCACAGGCCCTGTAGAGTTACTGGTTGGCATAAGCTTTTCAATTTCATTGAAATGATCTACATGTATCTTCCATTTGTTAAAAGTTTCATATCATTTGCCCTTTACGGGTTCATGAGTCCATGTCAGGGCTGATATTTCACGTATATAGCACATCTATATTATAGTTGATTAATTGCTTTTGGGATATTATAGTTGATTAATTGCTTTAGGAAATGATGGATGCCTGCTTTACATACAAAGAAGGTTCATGAAAGAATCTCACCTATTTTCTCCCTGATCAGACACCCTGCAAACGTCTGAGGTAGAGAAAGAGAGAAAAAGGATGAGGCCTTTGCATGTTCTCCACCATGCATAATTACGGTCGGATATGAACACATGCTGTTGCAAGATCTGAGGCGCTCGAGCATGACATTTGTTGATTTTCTCACGGACCCCCTGACACAATGATTATTCTTCCATCCTCAGCGTCTAAGCGAAAGCGGAAAGTATGTTATGGAGTGTTTGGCACGAAGATAGAAATGATATTGTGATGAGGAAAATAAGTTCTAGTTGCGACATTGTCTTAATGGCAAAACAATAAATAAATATTGGTGAAGGTGCAGCTGCCAATGCCTTGAATTGCCCCCCCCCCCCCCCGGGACGTCTGAGCTTAGACAGATCATCGTCATCTCCGTGACTTGTTCCATCTCATCCTCTTCACAGACTCTCTCTCTCTCTCTCTCTTTCTAAAAAAAAGAGATTCTGTCGTGAATCTCCTTCACCTTACATACCACTGCATCCTCAGTATCTGTGGAAAACCAACTACTGCTCTCTCCGAGTCATGTACTCGCGAATGCCCATCAGTTGGTAATGGATCGGAAGTTCTTGACTCCACATGATGGATCGTCTTCCTCCACTAAAATATCCCGTCTTGGTATTTTACTTTTTTTCCCCTCCATTTCCCATCGAGCATATCTTATAAAGAGGGAGTTGGGCATTTTAAATTTGGGGTCGGGATGAAATTGCAATCAGGCCGTAATGACAACTAATTATCGTAAACGATGTATCGCAGCAGATACATCGATGCTCTCTTATGTTTTATAGATGTCTCTGGTAATGGAAAATTTCTCCTGTCATTAATTTGCCTCGAATGTCGATGTGCTAACAGGGGAGCATCCAGCGGCAATGCAGCACGGGAGTCATTCGGCTGCTCCGGCCAGTTACAGGGTCGAGGTCCTCCTCTCCCTCACACTCCTCTTTCTGCATTCCCGATACCCGATTCAACTTCCCACATGAACCCTCGACGTGGAGAAACACGACCGGTACGGAAGTGGAAGAGACCAAAATCGTCTGAGTGAATGAGTGCTATGGGAAGACGTTGCCGTGCAAGGGATTTCGATGTCGCGTGATTTCTTCCCAGTGCTGACATTCCCCAAAAAGAAATGGATATTCCACAATTCAAAGATATTCACGGTTTTGCCACACTGAACTCTTTATTATCCGTTCCCTGCCAATAAAGTGAACCTTGTCGTTTAAATTTTTTTTTTCGAATTCGCGTCGTCGGTCGTGCGATTCGACCCGTGATGTCACGTATCGACGCATCTGACACCGCATGCCACTCAATCAATCGGAAGGGATGAAAAGAAAGTTCTCCCGATATTGGGAGGAGAGAAAAAGAGTTCGTTGTCTGCCTTTCTCCGTGCCATTCAAGCTTTATCAAGGGCCGTGGGCGTGATGAAAAGCAAGTCTACTTTTTCCTCGTTATAAGTTTCGTCAATACTTCTTCCCCGATTAACAGCCTGTTCTTTTGTAAAGGAACGGGAAGACAGCATTCCCGATCGCCCGAGAGTCTGGCCGGAATGCAAGGCATGAGGATCGTATCGATCCTCCGGCTTCCCAATTAAGGCCAATGCAAACATGGTATGGCATTGATTGGGGGAATGGCTGTCAAGGATCCCTGATTCTTCACAGTCACTGACCGATCCATTCTTTTTTCTCTTCGGAAGCCCTTCTCCCGAAACGAAGTCACTCATGACGCTCACGTACCTCGTTTACTGTCTGTTGCCTATTTTGTCACGAGTCGACTCCTGACATGCTGATGCCAACGTACTGTAGATAAATCTTGGGCCCGTGTGCTGGACACGTTGAGAGAGGGAACCCGTATTGATTGCTCCAAAAATAATGCAGAAAGACGGATGGGGGGGGGGGGGGGGGGAAGGGGGGAAATGAGCGAAGGACCACTTTGCTATCGAGCAGCATGCCACTGCATTTGAAGTTCGGATTCATCTAATCCTCGTTGCCTGTCGTGTCGTCTTCAATCCTGCTTCTCCGCTCCAGATCGACACGGCAGCAATGAAGCACACGGCTACAAAAAATCGCTGTACCCAATTTCTTTTTAATTGTAAAGACCCCTTGGAACCTCTCTACTCACCTCTAAGACGGGTGGGCAGTCGCACCTTTTCCATTTAGAGGGTGTATGCCACTGGTTTGTATTAACACAACGCCGGTTTCCTTTCTGTTCCGGCCCTTATCGCATGATATCCAGCATGCTGAATGTCTTCCTGATTCCTGGTGCTGAAACTGCAAGTGCGCTAGAAAGGTATGAGAGGCAATTCGAGAGACTTTGTTGAGCATTTTTCTCATTCCGAGTGCTCGCTACTACTGTTTTTTATGCGATTTAAAAGAGTGAATATCCTCTAAATTGCGATATGTTCAAAAAATAAAAAATAATAAAAATAATAAAAATTTTAAAGAGAAATTGAGAATACCAGTTTTCAAATCAATATCAAAATATTGAATCTGAATGAACGCGCAGTACTTGGGATAGTTGCATGGACCTCATTTATTCGAGACTCACGAATGGGGAATGAGATGGATGACGGATGCGGGAAAGACAGATGATGTTGCATAATAGTGGCGATCCAGCCAAATTCCGAGACGGGACAGCAGGAAATGAGGCGAGAAGAGATCCGGCAACCGCATTCACCGATTCGTCATGACGAGAAATATCCCCAGTCTGGCAGAGTCGTTTAGCAGTGATGCACGAGGTCCATTCGTGTCTCTTCGCGATAGTTTGCAAACTTACGGACATACGCGAAGGCATAAACTCAGCAGCTGCATTGCTAAGACTGTAGGGCACGTAAGTACGAAGATGAAATTTTGCCGAGTCAGACGGTCTTCCTTCCCTCCTAGGGGCCCAAAGTCACTACAGTAATACCCGCTTAACGCTATCCCGTATAGCGCTGTTTCGTTATAGCGCTCTTGATCCTGGAGAGGAAAATTTTTAATGAAACTCCCTCCCCCCCCCAAAAAAAAAAAATAAATAAATAAATAAAATAAAATAAAATGAAAAAAAAATCTAGAATCCAAGTCAAAATTTATGAGTCAGAATATTCACAGCTCGATTCGCATTCTCCATATATACAATGGCTCCTTTTAGCGCTGCTTCAGTTACCGCTCTCTTTTCCAGGAACGCATCCTGAGCGCTAAACGGGGTATTACTGCATTTCCATGAAATCCGACCAGGTGCGACCAGCCTCTAGCCTCTTTTCTCACTTCAAGCCATTACATGTTGAAAGTTCCAACTTGACAACTTCACAAAAAATCGTCGAGCCGAATCCGGCGATGTGCCCTCTCTTTTAAGAGACATCGTCCGAGAGTTCGTCGGTTCGCTTTAGGTGACAGCAATAATCAAATGTCGGAAAAGAGGCGTCGGGCGGGGGCTTAAAGCAAAATCTCAAGCCTGCACTTTCTCACCAAGGACTTCCGCGGATGCTCTCCAGGTCGCGGGTCAACCGCACTCGGTGGGGAAGCTGGTAGAAACTGACATTCCTTCCATCCGAGATGCGGTGGGGAGAGAGGAAAGGGGGAAGTCATCCACCTCTATGCATCCAATTGTCCTCTCCACTTTCGTGCAATGGATCCCCTTCCGTCGTCTCGTTTTCTGTGGCCTGGATATTCATTCAATTCGGCCTTTCTAACTCCTGTCTCTGCATTCACGAGCCTCAATGTTCTCCGTTGGGAATACGTGATTCCCCCGGAGAGTCGTATCATGACAGACCTATCTCCATCATCTCTTTAATTGAACCTTGCAATAACTTATCACATTAATGCAAGTTTTAGGACCCTCCGATGGGATCATGCGTTTCGCTCGGATGCAAAGATAGAAAAGAAAAAAAAACCGTAATGCTTTGCTTTCGCTTCTGGTCTGGGCGTCTGTGATTTAACCCTTTCAGACCTGGCGTCCATTCCAATGGACATTGCATTTTTATTGCGTCTATGGTAATTTTTCGAGATTCTCGTGACTTTGCGCCCCATATTACACTACAATGAGAGCAATTAGGCATGGCTCAATTCCATCGGAGGCCTTCTTCCACCCGTCAGTTTTATCATCTTCAGTTATCTAGTTAATTTAATAATATATTATATATGGTATGATATGGTAAATTTATACAAAATATAAAAACGATATATAAAATATAAATTATAATTGCAAAAGAGCTCAAAAATGCAAAAAAGGATATTATTCTGATTCTGGTCTTAATTCAGGTATGAAAGGGTAAATGTGGATTTTCATGGTTAACTTTCGTGGATTGTGTGCGTTACTGTTTCCAGCTATTCGTATTTATAGTTCTTCCAAAATTTAATGGAATGATGGTTCTATTGTTGATACAACTGAGATAATGCTGTTGATTCATGTACACTATTGCCATCCATTACATTTTTTTAAATGATAATCAACATTTTGAACTTATTAACATCGTCTAGCCCGTGTCACAACCGTTCGGAACGCTTATTTTGCACATACTCTACTTCTCGTCGCTTGTCTGGAAACCTGGAAGGATCTGAACCCTGGATCCCTAGTTTCCTTCTTACTAAGAAATTGGACTTGGTCTCGGAGAGAGAGGAGATGAAACCATCTCATCGTGGCTAATCATCCCTTCTTAGACCGATCTACGTCAATCATTCATCATGGCTGAGAAAATATCCGGCTCCTATCCAGGCGTTGCCAAGGCCACCCTGATGTTTGCTACTGTTTCTATGTAATGATAGTCGCCACAAATAGAATATTTTCAAAGACTGAAGAGGTAAGTTTAATCAGCACGAGAGAGGTCTTCCTCTTGCGTGCTAATTCTTCCGTTTTACGAGTATACATGCGTCGATACGGCTGAGCAGACTTAATGATTATCTGTCTTGAAGAGGTGGAGATTGTGTTTTCCAACCGTTATTTCGCAATCTGGGATGGCCGACAGGACCGGAGTGCACATCATGGAGTCACGGTTTCGCAAAGAAACGAGACTAAGCATTGTTGCAGTCGCGACGACGGTACTTCTAATCGTCTCCGAACGAACGTCTGCAGGATTTAGGGATAATGAAGGCCCCGATGTCTCGGATCGGGGGACATGACGTGAGTCCCAAAGCGACTCCACGTTCCCTCCCCTCCGAGAATGAAAGGAGAAGAAACCAGAAACAAAGGAGGAGGACTGTCTCTGCCCATGCAATAATTTAGATGAAGGTCCCGTTTTATGTGTACCTGGCAAGAGTCCCAGCTTGAAAAGGCTCATATCCCGGATTCAATGTACCGGAAAGGGCCCGTCCATGTCCATGTCCACCCTGCTTCTTTCCTCCCTTTTCGTTCTTCCTCCATAACTTTCCCATTCGCATATGCCTTTGTAATGCATACGGGGTGTGTCAGAAACAGAAACACCGTGGAACACGAAAGGGTCCCTTTAACTAAAGCGGAAAGTTGAGAAAGCGGGAATGTGAAGACCAACTCGTGGATCGGGTATCGTCACACGTACTGTACTTCGGTCTCGAAAGTCGTGTGAAAATATCTGTATGTACGACTTCCGGACTTGTTGCTCGGTTGACGACAATATTATCAACCGTCGGTGGGCAGAATCTCTCCTTTGACATTTCCATGTCGAAACATGGTCCGAGGCAGGTCGGTAAATGGACTTCAAGTAACCACTTCGCTAAAAGTTTTGGGTCGTAAGATCTGGAGATCTCGTGAGGCAAGGAACGTGACCCCCCCCCCCCCCCACTTGAAATGACGCGAGCGTGAAACGTCGCCCGCAATACGGGTATGGTCTCACCTGTCGTGTGTTCAATCGTGGAACCACGTGTCCAATGTCCTGTCGACATTTTCGTGTAGTCGTTGAAGTTCCTGCCGTGCCAGTGCCAGGAGCCTCTGCCGATAACTCTTTCCCTTTTCACTGTAGCACTGAAACCGTATTGATTTTCGGGAAAATGCGTGGGCCCCATGGCAACGATATATTAAGCGTCAGCCACATCATCTCTACGAGTTAGACTTGATATTCCCACAGTTTCGACTGGGTTTTCTTCTTGAAAAATAAATCTCCTTATATTGAATCATGTCACTATTTCTGTCACGCCCTTTACATCGCCGTATATGCAAGGTGGTTAAAAAAAAAACCCACCAAGCATGACGTTTCTCAGTTTCTCACGTCTACTTGGGCTGAGTAAACTCAGAGTAATTGGATCTCTGTTTACCCTACTTCAAGTACCTTCTATCGAGCACTTAAATTGGAGAACCTGATTGAAGTGTTTCAATTAAAGTACTTCCTGTATTTTGCGACAAATCATCGAATCCCTTACAAAACGTCCACCTGCCAGGTGGATTTGGAACTAGGTGGATGTCACCTTGGGCGTATTTCCAACTGTTGGAGCGATGTCCACCTGGTTAAAAGTCCGCTAGGGTGGGACATCCACCAGGTTCAAAATTCACCTTGCAAGTGGATGCTTTGGACGGGATCCCCCACGTTAACTGTAACACTGCGATGGCCATTTCTCTTGAGGGGCAGATACTACGCGAGAGGTCTTGAATCAAGGTACGAACTGGTTATTAGTATTCTTAGCAAAGGGTTTGGCCTTGCATTTGAAGGGCTTATACGCATAGTTCGAAGAAATCTTTCGCGCACGGAAGCGATACAATCAAGGATTTTTATTTCTTGCCTTAAATGGGAACACCCGAATGACATCTTTTTTTTTTTTTAACCAGACTGTTTCCTTTCTTCACATTTCGAGGTTTCAGCAAGAACGAGATTTTCCCTCCAACCGTTATCGTGGGACAACGTGCATTTCATTCAGTTGGCTGTCGCCATGCATTTTCTGGAGAGCCCGCCCGAAAGGAACGTCTTTTTACCGTCATTTGCATGCATATGAGACGCATTTGAAATGGGCCGAAGAATTATTCGGAAGCAACATTGTAATGACTTTATTTCTTTTTTCTCTTCTGCTTCGCTTCTTCCAAAAATAAAAAAGGAAGACGAAAATCTCTTTTCCCTTCGAAAGCCGCGATTATTTGAGAATTTTCTTTTATTCTTTTGGTCTTGCATTTTTCAGGGAAATTGCCTGAAGCAATCCCTCTGTTCCGAAATGTTTACATTCATCGTTGCGTCTCGTGGTTTTCGTGGTTTTCACTTTAGGAACCCTGAATTTTTTTAGATTTTCCTTTCGACTCGGGAATTTTAAAAAGTAATCCTTACAAATACAACGTTTTTGCGATGGTTGATTTTAAGGTGTTTCTTGTGACCTTCAACCTTTTCTCATCCGGGAATTCCTTCATATATTCGCTCCTCGAATCCACGCATCCGGTAATTGCAATTTCTTTCTTAATGGATTTCCGACGGGTGAATGAAACGAGAATTTGGCCTGATGAATGAAGCCAGTGGGAGGTAGCAGAAGAAACAGCTGTCGTTGTCATCGGCAGGTGACGGCGAAAGGAGGTCGGAAGGAATGGAAGAAGCTTTGCCCTGGCCTTTCTCTCCTTCACCTTGAGACGTCAAAGTTCGAGTCGTCCGTCTCTCTCCATCAGAGCCTCACTCCCTTTCGGGGCATCGATCTGGCATCGTACTGTCATCGAGGCGACGGGGAGAAATGACGTAATACATTGCCCACTCGTTCATCGTGTTATAACTTTTCGGTTAAAGTTAGACGTGTCGCCAGAAATAGGAACACCAAGAAGGAGTTGTGCAATCTCGAGGAAAGACAGCGTAAGAGCTTGTGGCACAGTGATACGAAATCGATTGCAAAATTAAAGTCGAAGCATGTACCATGCTTAAGAAAAACTCTCTAAACGCCCTAGTTTAAGGGCATCGAGGGAGGTGCATGTACTTTTTCGTACTTGCAGAATTAGACATCATCGCCGGGAATTCAACAGTGAAGCGATGCCGAAGTGGCCTTGTCGACGATAGTTTCCCCCTCTTCACCTGGTTGAATGAGGTGGGTGAAAATGGCAGGCACGGCTGTAGGGAAGAGCAAAGGTGCTACCGGGTGTCAGACCCAATGGTAATTGTATCGGTAAAAATCCCACCCTTTCTACTCAACTTTCCTCAAACTTGTCAAGTGACAAATGAACGAAACTTGCTAAAAAAAAAATATGTCTAGGCATTGATTCACAGCCGAACACATTACAATCTGTGGTATTGGATTCCTTTCCGTGGTACTGAATCACGGAAAGGAGAATCAGTTGGAATGCTCTTGTACGCAGTCGGCCTCTAATCAAATTGGCTCGAAATAGGCTCCGGCTTTCTCGCCTCTTTCATTGGAACTAATCTTATTTCAGCGTGAATCTCCAACCCTATCGAGTACTCGATCGATTTAATCATAATCCCAAAAGAAGCCCTATTACTCTTTTAATCTCGTGGATGGAATGAAAATGTGCCATGCTATCATGATCATCCCCGTCACGGAATCTCTGCTCCATTTGGAGATTCATTCGTGAATTCACTAGAGAATATTGAGAACCGGCAGAATCCCTATTGTTCTCATGGAAGCCTAAGAAAAGGTGGAAAGTTCATTCAATGTTCACCCTGTGAACATTGAATGAACACCAGTGAAATATTCACGGTTTATACATATTAAGCTCAACGAGTTCCATCCCATAACATTCAAATGAGACTTAAGACCACCCAAGTGAAGAAGGATGAAAAGTCGAGGATCTGTCCCGTCATCAGGGATCCAAATTATTGTAACTTAGAGCCTTGAACGGGCTACGGGTCGTGAGGCTCTGTTGGCAACCGGATTTCGGGTCGGTGAGTGCATCGTCCATCCTTTTCGCCTCCTAGGCCTACCGGGAAGAACTCTTTGTTTCCCTAAAAACGCACCTGACTTTTACGGTGATTAAAAGGGAAAACCATTATAACAAAAGAGGGGAAGGAGGAATCTTTACGTAATTTCTAAGTAAGAATAATGGTATGTTGTCACTAGGAGGATGGGACAACCCTGTAACCGACTGGGGCAAACACATAAAACGAAACCCATAAAGATAATGAAAAAGTCACACCATCATGATGACTTTAAATAAATTAAGTCGAGGCCAACACTGAAAAGGTAGCCAATGGGACAGAAGGGGGCCAAGTCGTACATCCAATCCGAATTCCGGATTTTTTAGGAAGGTACCCTGGCTCCTCCCAGAGGTGCCAAGGATATTAGCAAGAGACTTGGACGCTGGAGTCAGTCGCTATTCGGAAGGCACCATTGTGACCTTACCATATCCGGAGCTGACTCCAGGACAACCTATCAGCTGTAAAGGTTAGCCCTGTCCCTTGGTTGTGTGAGGAGTGTGGCCCGAGTAACAGAGAGAAAGGACAGTAAGATAAATAACCTTCATTCAAGAGTAGAATTTTCCCCAGTCGGATCCTTCTCCCATCCAATATTAATTGTTATATTGATTACTATTATCCTATTAAAGAAACTCTGTTCTATTTGGAGTGTCCAAAGAATACTTGGATAGATTTCTTGTTAAATTCTTTAACAAGTACGATGGATAACTGTTGCTTTTTATATTTCATTATTGTTTTTATTTTTAATAAAGTTAAGTACTTTATTTGGAAGAATCACGAGGATTTCCATTTCTCCAGAAATTCTGTCTGGCGAACCCGCCTTGACCCTCGAATCTGGAACGGGGCAGGTGATCAAATAATATTGATCACTTGTTACGTCACACATGTACTGCATACTCTTGACCCGAAGGAGGTAATGCATGCCATAATAAGTATACCAGGCGTTCTATCGTGAGGCGAGTAACGTCAGAGACATTGCTCCTCGTCGTCATTCCTCGTTCCTTCACTCCCCCGGTTATAAAATCAAATGACCAGAACGAGAAGGAAGAGAATAATCGTGCATGTCACGACGTCATTGACTCAAATGTGGCCAACTGCTACCCACGAGCTATGATATCATGCAGCCCGACACTGAATAGAATGTGGGGGGATCATGCGAAGAAGGGAGGAAGTGCGGCAATGAATCTGCACGCCATTCTATCACAATGCAAGGGGAATAGGCAATATAAAGACGGAAGGCACAATAGTGCCCTTCCTTCGTGCCGCATTCCCCTCCTTTTATTTGGGAGCAGGACATCTTGCTCGAGACCAGACGAGGTCGTCGATTCCCGACCATGCCATAATGGTATACAGGATATTAGACCGTCTTGAAGCCGAGAGGGATACATTCCTTGCCATGAAAATCAAATTTCACGGGGGGGGGGGGGGAAAGGGGAACCGGAAGCAAAAAATACATCCAAAAATGGTTGTAATTTGATCACCTGCCCCGTTCCAGATTCGAGGGTCAAGGCGGGTTCGCCAGACAGAATTTCTGGGGAAATGGGAACCGGAAGCAACAGATACATCCAATAATGGTTGTCGTGCCAAGAATATTTCTTTATCCTTCCCACCGTGAGGAAAGAAACTCCTTTCCTCTTGCGGACCTTAAAAGAAAGCATTGGGAGACGCAGTAGTGCACCCTCATCCGTAATCTCCTGCAGTTGCAGCCGAGAGATAGCGACGAACGAGGACTTTCAGGGTGTCATTCCGTCCGTCCAGGCTCCCTGGATGCTTTCTGACTCCATGGATGTCTCTTTTCCGCTTCTGTACCCTTTTTCTTCCTTCCCCCCTGCTCCTTTATTTTTTATTTTTTTTATTGAGCGTGTTGAGTAGCGTAGAACTTACCACTATCACACGTGCGGAATGTGGCACTAACCGTAACAAATGTGCATCCAAAGTTGCACTTTTAGCCTAGTAAGAACTGCCACGCAATCGGGTGGTTTACTTCATGGAAATTGGAGGGGAGGAAACGAGCAGTGAGCACGACCTAGGTGACTTGCTATACTGTATATGCACAGCCTAAATGTGCCGCTCAAACCACTTCCTGGAGGGTCCGACGGATAACACGAGACTCAGCCAAACAGGCTACCACCGAAAACTCGACCCGTCTAACTGCTAACGAGTTTCTTCGTCCTTCATCTCCCTTATCCCAACCTTTCTTCCTTCACTTCATTACTAAGATGCTGCAGAAAAAGGTTGAATGGATATGGAACCTCTCCTTTCCATTCCTTTTTCATTCTGGAATGGACTAGTTGTATACTGCGAGGACGAGAAGTGAAGCGTCCACGGTCGAAAAATCTAGCTCCTCCCGTCTGAGTTGCACACGCTAGGAATCTTCCTTCAAATTAGTCAATTCTGATACCTAATCCAAATTTTACTTATCAAAATGCAGTCTCGAGAAACAATTGGAGAAGACTGCTAAAATTGAGACTACTAATGAATCAGCAATGAAATGTGAATACATTCTGTCAAATCACGATCCTTTAGCTCGCGATTTCAATCGCGATTCTATCGAAGAGAGATTTAAAAACTTTCCATCACTTTTCGTCGAACATCCCCGCAATGACTGGCACATCACCCCACTTCTGTTACTCATTTTTTACATGTAATTTTCACAGATGTGGAAGAGATGATGGCTTCTTCAATGCCATCCTGGCTCCAAGTCCATGAGGACCGATGTGGCAGATGCTATTGAGGTTTCACGAAGTCCCTATCTCTCTCGCTAGTGTAAGGGCACAGAATGACTTTAGCTCCCGTCAAAGAGAGAGTAGGTGATAGCGAAAATACAGCCTGTGAACCAACTGCAAGTCGGATTTTCACCTGGACCTCACACGTGATAACCTCAGACCCTAATTGAGACTAATGACCCGCGACGACGCAGTCAGAATTCTCGGTCTCGCCCCAGAATGGAATCACTCCGCATGCCCACCCATGTTATCCGGGAAAAAAAAAACATTACTGACGGTTCCTTCAATAGACTTGGCCTTCTGAAAAAACCAGATGCCGGTGATAACGTCAAAGTGAAAAAAGATTAAGGAATTGAAATCTCGTCGTCGACGATCTTGGAGCAGGAAATCTCTTCGGCTTTTCCATAACCTTATCATCGGAAGAAAGGAAAAGGTTTCCACTTCCATTTCCTATCTCACAGAGAACCTCTATGCATTAGAAGGATTGAATAGTGACGTCACAGCCGAGTCGTGACAACTCCCAGGGCTTGACGAACACCTCATGAAGGTATTATTTCTTCACTGGAAGGGCTATAAGAGCTCACGGAGCCTGAGAATGGCCTCCATACTTGAAGGAGGGAATCTCATCGCACGACTGCGACACAGATGCCATATACGAAAGAAATTATTGAAGGGAAGCCAGAAGTGCGGTCGATAGGAATCGGGATTTGGACTTCGTTTGACCGAGGGTGTCTCGTAATCCTCTCACGTCGTTCGTCTCGGTGAGGACTGTGTCTCATCTTCTGTGAAGGAGGGATTTTAAAGGAAGGTGAAACGCGCAGAAGAAAATCTAAGGGTAGTAAGTCAAATCAGGCGATGAATCCGCGAAAACGTTACTCACTGAAATTACAATGTTGCTAAGGGGCAAGTTCATTGAATGTAAAATGCCATCTCCTGACCCATACGGCATCGGTGAGAGGCTCATGCAAAGGACGTCTTTCGCACTCCCAATTCCACGGACATGGAATTTTAGGATATTCGCTCGAAGTAATGAGGGGAGCTTGGGAAATTAAACTCGATTATGCGGACTGATTCAAGGCGTGAGGGATGCCATCATTAGCTGACGAAGAGATCCATATGTCAGGTTGGGTTGCCCACTGTTCTCTAGTTAGACCTGGAGACCCTTTCACATGGTAAAGGTCTAGTGCAAGGAAGGGTTTGTTTGGCCATAATTTGAAATGATATAATATGGTGCGGTAATCTGGATCTGCTAGACTTAGCTTGAGTGGTGGGCTGAAGATATTTACGCGCAACTATCGCATTTTTGAAAGACTGAAGTGGCTATGAAGGGGGGAAGAGGTGCGTATGCTACGTTTTTCTCTCTCTCTCCGGCACCCCTATTTCATAAGTCTTCGTCAGAAGCCAATGGTGGTCGCTCAATACCTTATGAACGAGCATGAGCGCAGGGAGTAATCGAGGACAACGTGGGCTTACTGTTCCACGGCTATTTTTGATCTCTCTGAATGAAACCGGGAGAATCACGGTCTCCTGGCATTCTCAGCAACCTAGTCGAAGAAAAGGGAGAAAATTGGCGATCCTAAAAATAATATTATTCATTGGGACGGAAAGTGACTATGCAACAGACAGTATATACCAGGGGTGGCCAAACCGCGGCTCCCGGTCAGGTCAAATGTGGCTCGCGGTGAATTGTTGGGTGAAGAGCAGTGGCGGCTCGTGTGTTCAAAAGGATATATCACCCACCAATAATAAAGAACTCGTCACGAAAGCCTGCTGAAATAACGACTCCATCACAATGAATCTCCTTCAAATTGGAGTGAATCACCGAATTCTTATTATTGATTTCATCAAATACGATTGTACCATGACAGGTGCTTTCATCACTGAATTTTTTTGTGAGCCCGTACCAAAACATGCTTCCATGAATGACATTAAATTTTCAGCTATTGCGATCCTATTGAGAAATGGATTCTTCCTCAACTCTGGTTAGACCTGTGATGACAAGATGAGATTGTAAAATCCTATCACACTTCTGGGAGCTTCGGGGTAACCAGGGAAACCAATTACCTGTGCAATTGGTTTCCCTGTGTCTGTGAACATGTATATTCAGTACGGCGCTGATTACAGTATCTTCGTTTCTGTGTATTAGAGATGACATGGCTACTAGCAACTTTGAGGTTTGAGGTTCGGAAAAGTGCGCAAGAGTATCTAAACAGCAAATTTGGGCATTGGGGAGACTTCAAGAGAGCACTTCTTCAAGAAAAGCACTTCTTCTCTTTGGGTTGTCAAGGCTTCGTATTTAGAATGCACTCGTCCAGTTGGATGAAAGCATGCATTTGCATGCATCCGACTGTGATGGATTTCACTGGGAATGCGAACCCACATCCTGGAGGTTATCATTCCTTAGGAAGCTGGATCGTTTCCAATTGGACAGAAATGAGAGGAAGACCCAAGTCGATAGCCTACATCTGCCCTGCAGGACCGTCATATGATAAATTACTTTTTTTTCTCTTAGGGATGTGAAATGTGGCGATGATTTGGTGCATATTCGATAAAGTTTGATGATCATTTCACTGCGTTTGATGAAAAAACGGGGAGAAATTTGAGTTAGATGCATTAAGTCTGATGGTGAAATCATTTGATGAAGATAATAAGAATTTGGTGATGTAAATGAACTGTGTGATCAAATAAAACATTCTGGTGAAGAATCGCCAGAATGACGTTCTTCGTGACAGAGTTTGCATTATTTGGTGATGAATTAAATACCTACCATTCCAAAACTAGGGACACTAGGCAACTTAAAAGCGTGCATATCCTGTAATCTGCGATATAACTGTAGCATAGTAAACAAACGATATCTCTCTTATTTGAGGTTTTGAGCTTTCACTGAGAACCGAACTTTTTCCGATTCATTGAGCGAACTGTATTCGCATGCATATCTGTAGATTAGGAAGTCTGTAAAGGATGATAGGGCTAACATGAAGACACTGTTGACGATAAAACTTACTGAACAAGTGTCTAAATTTTACGCTGATATTAATAATGCTACATTGCAAGAATTCACTTTTTAATCAAGGAAGACAAACGAAGTATAGGGATGAAAACGAAATCGACCGATAGGCTCTGCCCAAAAGCATGATTAGGAGAGGCGTGATCACTCAAATTTGCCTCTCAATTCATACAAGATGCGAATCTTTACGTAACATTTGAGTGTTGACAATAGAGAATGCACGTTTAAAGTGGCGTCTGTCTTGTGGCTCTCGGCCAATTGAAGATTTTGTTATGCGGCTCGTAAGGTCAGGAAGTTTGACCACTCCTGGTATATGCAATGGAATCAACCTAGAGGCTGGTCGTCCCTAAAAGTGACAAAAGAGAGGCACAAATGCAAGGTGGTTCTCACCATGGAAACCAACTTCCAGTATTTGTAGTTACGTATATCTATGAGAGCTCAGGCATGGTTTGTAGGTGCTTATTTAGGCTATTTTTTTTTTAACTAATAGCAGGATGCAGTGGGCCGAGATAAAGCTTTATACAGGAAATCTTCATGATGTGGTTATATGAAAACGTATCCAAAGGCTTTTCCCTCTTTCTTACCTGCTCTCCTATTTATGGAATGTGCTGAGTAATCTCAAAATCCACAAAGAATTACCCAAAATCACGAGAGCAATGGCTAATTGCGAAGCGGAATAGGAATTAGGACTTATTAGGCCTAGCTTCAGCCCCTGGACTTTCAGGTCAGGTCTAACGTTGGAACTTCCTTTCTTACGGCTCAATCATCGAACTATAAGCAATAGGCAAATGATGGTTCTACCTCGAGTTTTTTTAATCACGTCGAAGAGGACGCGTAACCTTATTCCTACGATGTGTACGAAACCATCACGATGAGGGATGTGAACCCTGTGAACAGACTGCCTCACTTCCACCGAAGTTCAAATGAACGTTGGAGGCAGTGGCGTGAGTAGCGGTTCGTCCGTGGAGACAGAGGAAGCCGGTCCCCCCTGTCTCCATTCAACAACTCTATACTACTGCGTTTCACGAGCCACCACTGGTTGGAGGCCACCGGTCAGGGATGTTCAGGACTGAACGTTTCATTATGGACCCCATCGATCGACCAACGCTAACCGTTGTTTCAGTCTCGACCTCATCCCATAAACTCGACAAGAATACATGTGAACAGAAGATTCAGGCACCGATATGAAAGCTGGTTCACTCTCTGAAGCAGCGAAACCCCAGCTTGATATCCGACAATCGTGGTGATGAGGATTGGAGTCTACACAAAAAGTGTTACAACTCAACAGCTGATTTCGTTTTTCACGAAGAACAATTTATTGGTGACCAACAAAGGAAAGGGGCGCTATTAGCTCTACAAATCCATATCTTTCTTTTTGTTCATGTGTCTTTCCAAGAATGGCTAGGAAGAAAAGAATCATATTTATTTCGAATAATATTGAGAATCCGTTTCCCGCACTCCCAAGGTACAAACAAAATGGTACTCCCTACAAGGTACTTCACATTTCCTGGAGTGATTCTGCCTCCAGATGGCATGGAGCATGCTCAATTTCATACCTCCGAATGTTCTCAGAGAGGAATACGATAATCGGATTTTTGGGATGGAAGGGAATTGAAGGATAGAAGAAACTCTTAGCGTCTCTCCTTTTTCCTTCTATACTTCCATGAAATATGACGTTTTCGAATGGCGAAGGAAGAGCTTGCCCTCTCGAAATCGAGCACCGACCTAGGTTCACTTGTTGGAAGGGCAGATCCTCCACAAACTCTTTCAAACTGCTTATGAATCTGGCAGCATTATCGCCTTTATGGGAAAAAAATGTTGATGGCAAAACTTTGTTCCTCCTTTGAAAACGTTGTCATACTAAAAAAAAGAATGTTAATCAACCAGCTATCCTTAATAAGCCTAAAAAAAAATCAACTGCACCAGTTATAACGCAGATATTTCACGATATTTCAGATATTTCAAATGCAGGTACATATGGACTAGTACGGCCTTTGCGGTATGGACAGTTTCTGGATCTCACCAACTCGAGTCCTAGAACTGACATTGCTAAAAGGTATTACCATAAAGTGATGTTAATTGAAGTTGGAATCTTACCCTTACCAAATAATGAGCTCGGGAGAAAATGTTTGATACGTGTCGCATAACGTCTGCTCACTGTGCGGTGGGCTTACTCGAGAGACCAATCTTCTCACCCCTCTTCCCTCAGGGATCACTCCAATGGAAAACATTTTCAAAAAGCCGAACAGATTTCTTATCTGATTGAGGCAGACCCGGGGGGGGGGGGGGGGGGAAGGGGGAAGGGGATATGCACTTTCTCCTTTCTCGCACCCTTCCCCTCATTCCACATTCTGTCATTTCCATCGCCACCATTGAAACGTATGCATGGTCATGTCGCTTCAAACTCTCAAGTCTGCAATTTAGCTAATTGATGCATCTCTTTCCCATTCTCTTCCTCGAGAGAGATGCTATTTGATGCCCGCAAACGGAATTCGAAGGAATATTTGTGCTTAAAGAAATAGCCTCCTCCCACGTGGGAGACTCTGAGGACGGGATGACGGGGCCGTCCTCACCTCCTCTCGCCTTTCGTCGGAAAGGACAAGCCGAGGAACGAAGGGGCAAGTAGCGTTGGAAGGAATGGAATTTCTTCCCTTTCCCCCCGATCCCCCTCTCGTTTCAGAGGTCGTCCATCGTTCCCAGTTTTCTGACCGGTCAGACCCGCTTCATGACCCATTTTCCTCTTTTCGTGCGGAGGGATTTAGTCGAGGCGCACCTTTTTACACCCACTGCTTCGCGTCCACCGACATTTTTGTCGTCTTCAGTTTGTTGTGTTAGTGCCTTGCCATTCCGTGTGTTTTCACATAGCTTATGGGTGTCTCGATTTAAAAATGACGTAACTAACATGCAGAAATAACTCTTACACCCTATGCTGCCTATTGAATGCATTCTGTCTCGATATGCATTTTGATAAAAGTGATCCCAAGGGTGGCATGCAAATGGCATCGGACACGATACGAGTAGGGGAGATAGCCCTCAGCACAAATACGATGGGAGTCTGCTTCAGTGGCGCTTCCACAATCTCCGTTAGACGACGAATCATGGGATCTTGTCCTTTGTCACGAACGTGCTGATCACAGCCTGACATCACAGGATCGCCATATTTGTTCTGTCATCCCTTCTGACTCCCAAGCGAGGCGATCAGTCGAGCGCTTATAGAAATAGAAATAGAATAGAAAAAGGCGCTCCATCCTTTTCTGTGGAAAAACGGCCGTAAGTTTTATGTCCCTTTTTTGTGCCTGATGAAGAGATGTTATCTTTGTTGGAAGACCCTCAAAATTGAATCGTTCGTCCCTTCTTTCGATTTCATATAATTTCAGCGAACTACCACCATTATTGACTCCACCAGCCCCCAACCCGCATCTCGACAAATTACGGATTCATGGCATCTCTTACTCATGGGGAGATTTGCTGTGATCTAGTGGTGACGCAGCATCCTCACTTCTCTTTGCTTCTAAATGGCCTTTGAAAGGAAACAGCTGGAAGTCCGGGAAAAGCGACGGAATCACCTCTGCTTCGCGTAAAAATTATCATAATATCCCCTCTTTTTTTTTCCTTTTCCTTCCAGAGACATCCAAATGAAATTCTTACGAGATTTCTATCATATCTGATAGAAATAATATCTTTGAAGCGACGATTCCAGACTCAAATAATGACTTCCTGGTTATTCTTAGGTGAATCACGGATCAGAATGGCGGGAACTGGTTCGATCAAACTGAAGTCGAATTTGCTTCAATAATTCCTTAAAACTCTTCCCAATGGCGACGAATAAAAATTTTCTCGAACTCTGTGCTTCTTGGGCAACAGCAGGTTAAGTCGGTCAGCAGGTTGAATAAGAGGATCATGGCAAGTGAAGCACTCTCGTAGTTCAAGTGCACAATTGGCTTCATGCATGTTTGGTCCAACAAGGAAAAAAATAATAAAGCAAAACATTTGAATCCTTACACCTTGATATCTCATCGAATTGGTTATGTTCACATCTGGCTAGAACCAAATCTCAATTTTTGGTGTTGAATCAAAAGTGAATCCTGCATTTTTTAAATCAATGATTCACCATTCAAATAGAATCGTGCAATTCAGACTTGGTCATTTCTGCGTCATTCTCAAAATTATGTATCCGGTAGATAAGGTAAGCACCCGAATCGCCGAAACGAAATCTAGATCGATTCCCAAAGAAGCGAATGCTATGTATGCTTATAGGAAAAGAGCGTAGAGTTTTCTAAAATAAAATACCCTATACCCCATCATACGAGGTCTGATGGAAAACTTTTAGGATTGAATTTTTTTAATGACGCTTTGGTGACTTTCCGGCTGGCTAGAGATGGAAAATCCTTGGAAGCAGTCCCCTTCGGCATCTTCACAATTTGTCCAGTGTTTCTTCAAGCGTTGCCGATGCTCGCCTTTTGGGATCGCCAGCAGCGCTCGCGTCGCGTTTGCAATGCTGCCGAGAATGTCCTCGAACCTCCTTCCTTTCGGCGCGCTCTTTAACTTAGGGAAGAAGAAGGAAGGGAGCCGAGTCCGACGAGTTGGTTGGACGATGAAGCGTGGGGATTGCGAGGTGAATCTTTGGTCGGAAATCGGTGCTAGGGGAAGAAGGGGTTGGTCCTGGGCGTTGTCATGCTGCAGAATCCACGACCCTGCATCCCACTTTTCTCATTCTGATAGGAGAGAAAGGTGGAAGGCAAGGTTTTTCTCCTGCTTTTCTCTCTCTCACGGTGAGGTAGTAAGTCTGAATGATTGTTTGCCCTTCTGGTCTTTCCTCACTGTGCTCACTCGTCTGAGCGATGCCGGTCGCAGACGGTACTAAATAGGTCGAATATCGGGTAAAATTTTACAGACAGTACCTAAATGAACAGTGAGATCTGCGGTTCAAATAAGAAATTTCGAGTTCATCCTATGGAACAGAGAGCGCTAAACATATCTCATTCGTTTCAATCTGTAAAACGTGAAACCAGGAAGAATTGGAGGCATTCCGACGAGGTGCCCTCAAAATAGGGTTCTGGCAGTTAATGAACTCCAAAGTTCCTGTCCTGGGCAAGGGGTTCGAGCTCAGCAGGTGGGATGCCGACCTTCGAGTGACGTAGCCGGGTCGTTCCGTCTTATATGAGGTCAACCGATCGATCTGCCGTTCGTCTTGGACCGAGTCACCTTTTGCGAAGTCTCTCTGTTGGGCAAGCGGCAGACGCGTTGGAACCAACTGACTTCCTCGCGATCCGGGGAAGCAGGCGTTCGACCTGGAGGTTCTCGCAGGGGGGGCAGTCCGTATCCGACGACAGCGGGTGACACTGGATAATAGACGTAAGAATCTTCTTTCTGCCGTTCGATTCTTTCGGTCACCATCCATAGTTCTTGGCCACGAGTGATGGTGGGGAGGTAAACTTAAAAACCGAGTTTCACCTCCATGGAATTTCAGTTTTATCAACCAAGATCGGTCAGAGTAACCGCAAAATTGCAGAAGCCCCGTAGATGCGATTACCAAGTTCATTTCCTAAACTCACCTAAAATCGCCTGAGAACCAGAGCCCAAGATGTTTCAACTTCGCCTTTTCCGATGTCGTCGTCCACCCCGACACGTAAGACATACGGCACGGGATTCCTCGAGCGAATAATTCCCTGTGTTTTATTGACGCTGAGCTCATTCCAGCCGCAGTATACTCGGAGTTGAATTCATCCAGCACACTCAAGCTCAAGTCTGGGGCTCGTTCCTCGCCTCTGCTAAACTTAAATCTAAATCTTAGGCTAAATCATAGTCTAAAGGGTCAGGGCGAAGAAGAATAGACTTTTTGCTTTTAGACTGCTTTTAGATTTAGGGTGGATTTTTGAACCGAGATGAAATGGAGTATTATTTTTCCGATTTTTGAACTCGACAGATAAAGCTGCATTTTATAATGCTCTATTATAATAATCCTTGATTATTTTCAACGACGATTGGTGACGGCAACGTCGCATCTCATTCGCGAGAAAGCGAAGTGGAGGGAGTTTATGAAGTTGGCAGCGAGCATAGCAAGAATTAAGCAGTATTATAAATGGTCCCCACAATCCCTTGAGATTGGGAAAAAGAAGCATTAGAACTGCAGAAACCATGGCACCATCTCTTCTTGGGATCTCAGTCATGCTAAAGTGCTCCTGTATAAGCATTTAAGTTATCCTGAGTCAATTCAGTAGAGTGATCAGTATAACATGGTGGGACACAAAGGGCAAAAACGCTCAACAAACGTCACCGGTGAAATGAAGACGTTCTTGTTGACTGAACTCAGGAAGGCATGTCATATAGTGGACTGCAAGAAAACAGACTCCGTTACAAATCTGCAGAAGGAAAAGGTAGGTCTAGGTCTATTATCAGTGTTGCACAGTACATACTGTTGCATTACCATCTGGCGTTGGTTCACTGGGCAAATGAAACGGTGTCCATTACCAATTTGGCCTCTTATACGGCTGCAGGTATACGAAGAGATTGCCTCAGTGCTTAGGCCTACCCCCAGTGCGAGGGAAAAACAGGGTAACAAATCAAGCAGTTCTGGGTGCGCCAAAAACTCCACGTGAAAGGTGCAGCTGATGAGACCATCAGATCATTCAAGAAAACTGGGGGTGGATCTCCCTTTCCACCCCTTTCTCCTGAAACCGAGAAAATGCTTGATGCGCTGGGAGGAAACATAGCCATGCAATTGAGCAATCCGTTCGACGATGATGGACTGAATGTGGGAGTTTCAGAGAACCGGGAGATCACAGCACAAATGGTAGAAGAGTCTTTGGAAGGATCAATGACTGACCACGATAATCGCCATCAACACCCAATGAAGCAAGGACAAAAAGAGCCCAAATTATTGAAAAAGTATTGAAGGGAAATCGCCGGGCGTCTCAAGGACGAAAGGAGAAGAAACGAAAGACCAAAAGGGTCTCAGCAGCTGAAGAGGTACTAATTGCCCACGAAAAAGAAAAGCACTAGCTGCTTTTGGAGATTTTGACATTGAAGAGGGATGTGCTGCTCTTGAAGAAGGCAAAGCTCGAAAGAGATCTTGAAAGAAATCCAAAAGCACCCACTCCAAAATGTACTTCCTTTCAAATCGAACAACAACCTTCAGGCCTGTACACAACCGATGCCATTGAAGACAGAGGCTTTTTTTCCAATAAATTTTCAGGAAAGCTCATTGCAGCAGTTGTAGAAACATGATGTGCTGGCTGTTACTTGTTAAGGACTGAGTTGTTTTGCTGATACTGCAGAAAGTATACATTTTTCAGTTCTATGTCATTGAAGATCTCGATGGGATTGGATCTATCTGCAATGACTCGTCTGTACAANGCTTTGCGTCGATGTAGAAGTCCGATGGCTAAGGATGGAGTATGTTTTTCGAAAGAGGGAGCTGTAGCAGTCGGATTGGCTATCATGAAGGAGAATGAGCCTTTCTTAGGGTTTTAGATGGGGGGGGGGCAGGGGATCACAAGTTAGTGACAGCCACTTCGAGCAGCTTCAGACCGCCGCGTACTGGTGTGCAGGAAAGGAAGGGAAGAGTCAATTGTTTACACGCGAATGCACGCAGCTCACGTAATAACATAGACCAGCTAAGGGGGCGGGCTCTGGACAACGGTTTCGACGTCATCGGAATAAGCGAGACATGGGGAGGTTCTCACATTTCGGATAAGAAATTCGAGATCGAAGGGTATGACATCTTGCGGAAGGATAAGCTCGGCAGAAAGGGGGGAGGAGTCGTGTTGTACGCTTAAATCGAACTGGGCGTTCGCGTCAGAGAAGATCTCACCTTGGCTAACTGTGGAGCAATAGAACAATTATGGTGCGAGATCGGTGGGGCAACTGGGAAGATAGTGATAGGAATTTGCTATAGGCCCCCTACCCCTAACTCTTCTCTCGAGGATGAAGCAGCTTATTTTGCACTCATTTCTCAATTTCTCATTGCAGTTCAGGACGCTCTTCTCGTTCAGTAGATAAATGAACCGACTCGCGAGGAAGCTTTATTGGATTTAGTTTTTGCGACGAACGACGATCTGGCACGAGACGTTAAGGTACAGGATAACTTGGGAGATTCGGACCATTGCGCGATCACGTGGAATATCAAGCGGACGAAGAGTAAGGCCAAACCGAGGAAGGTTTCGTACAACTAGAAGGCTAATTTCGAGACACTACGCGAATGCGTTTCAGGCATCGACTGGGAGGTGCGGTTCCGCGGGCTGACGGTAGAGGAGTAATGGGGAGGCGTTCAAGACGTTATTGCATGGCTTTATGGAGGAATGCATCCCCAAGAAATCCATAAAATCGGGCAAGCAACCGGTCTGGTTTTCCGTTAAAATCAAAGCTCTCATCAGGGATAAAAAGCAGAAATGGGATGCGTATAAGAGCACGGGAGATAGCACGGACTATAGGGAATATAGGAGGATCACGCGGACGTTGAAGCGGGAAATTAGATCTGCGAGACGGGAGCGAGAGGAACGGCTGGCTGGCGATGCTAAGAAGGGTGGATTTTTGAACTGGGCTCTAAAATAATCCTGCTTTATTGGATAATACAGCTTTATAAAATGGAGTATTATTTTTCCGATTTTTGAACTCGACAGATAAAGCTGCATTTTATGATGCTCTATTATAATAATCCTTGATTATTTTCAACGAGGATTGGTGACGGCAACGTCGCATCTCATTCGCGAGAAAGCGAAGTGGAGGGAGTTTATAAAGTTGGCAGCGCGCATAGCACGAATTAAGCAGTATTATAAATGGTCCCCACAATCCCTTGAGATTGGAAAAAGAAGCATTAGAACTGCAGAAACCATGGCACCATCTCTTCTTGGGATCTCAGTCATGCTAAAGTGCTCCTGTATAAGCATTTAAGTTATCCTGAGTCAATTCAGTAGAGTGATCAGTGTAACATGGTGGGACACAAAGGCCAAAAACGCTCAACAAACGTCACCGGTGAAATGAAGACGTTCTTGTTGACTGAACTCAGGAAGGCATGTCATATAGTGGACTGCAAGAAAACAGACTCCGTTACAAATCTGCAGAAGAAAAAGGTAGGTCTCGGTCTATTATCAGTGTTGCACAGTACATACTGTTGCATTACCATCTGGCGTTGGTTCACTGGGCAAATGAAACGGTGTCCATTACCAATTTGGCCTCTTATACGGCCGCAGGTATACGAAGAGATTGCCTCAGCGCTTAGGGAAACCTACCCCCAGTGCGAGGGAAAAACAGGGGAACAAATTAAGCAGTTCTGGGTGCGCCATAAACTCCACGTGAAAGGTGCAGCTGATGAGACCATCAGATCATTCAAGAAAACTGGGGGTGGATCTCCCCTTCCACCCCTTTCTCCTGAAACCGAGAAAACGCTTGATGCGCTGGGAGGAAACATAGCCATGCAATTGAGCAATCCGTTCGACGATGATGGACTGAATGTGGGAGTTGCAGAGAACCAGGAGATCACAGCACAAATGGTAGAAGAGTCTTTGGAAGGATCAATGACTGACCACGATAATCGCGATGAGCCATCAACACCCAATGAAGCAAGGACAAGAAGAGCCCAAATTATTGAAAAAGTATTGAAGGGAAATCGCCAGGCGTCTCAAGGACGAAAGGAGAAGAAACGAAAGACCGAAAGGGTCACAGCAGCTGAAGAGGTACTAGTTGCCCACGAAAAAGAAAAGCACCAGCTGCTTATGGAGATTTTGACATTGAAGAGGAATGTGCTGCTCTTGAAGAAGGCAAAGCTCGAAAGAGATCTTGAAAGAAATCCAAGAGCACCCACTCCAAAATGTACTTCCTTTCAAATCGAACAACAGCCCTCAGGCCTGTACACAACCGATGCCATTGAAGACAGAGGCTTTTTTCCAATAAATTTTCAGGAAACCTCATTGCAGCAGTTGTAGAAACATGATGTGCTGGCTGTTACTTGTTAAGGACTGAGTTTTTTTTTGCTGACTAGAAGTTATTATTGTTTTGCTGATACTGCAGAAAGTATACATTTTTCAGTTGAGTTCGAGAAATTGAACTTCAAGAATGTTCACTGTTAGAATGATGAAAATTTCCACTTCGTTAAAAAAAGAAACATTCCGTTCATTTCTTATGAAAAGGGGATACTCTGGACACACCATAATTCCGGAGAGGAAAATAAACAACCGTTATTACTCCAACACCCAGTTTCACTTAGCTGAAGAAGTTCCCAATCAATGCCCTGCGCCTTGCGTTGCCTGCTGTTTCTCTGTTGTCTCCAGTTGCCTGAGGTGGAGCAGAGGAAAATAAACAACCGTTATTACTCCAACACCCAGTTTCACTTAGCTGAAGAAGTTCCCAATCAATGCCCTGCGCCTTGCGTTGCCTGCTGTTTCTCTGTTGTCTCCAGTTG
Source organism: Darwinula stevensoni (assembly GCA_905338385.1). Lineage (NCBI taxonomy): Eukaryota > Metazoa > Arthropoda > Ostracoda > Podocopida > Darwinulidae > Darwinula > Darwinula stevensoni. Next base: position 36,954 of record CAJPEV010002603.1, read on the forward strand.
CCTGAGGTGGTACTTCTGGCCGTTGCCAATCTCTCCACGCGGCTATTTCTTCGTCGGTTGGCTCGAAGTCTGGATCTTTCTGTTGCAACGCAATACTGTGCAACACGGCGGTTGCAACAATCAAGGTCATATCGACGTGACCTCTGTTCAGGTACAGCAAACAAGGAAACCGCTTCTTCCACATACCGAACATTCGCTCGATCACACACCGGGATGTCTTCTGGGCAGTATTGTACCTCCGTTCAGGCCTTGTGTTCGTGTTATTCAGAGAAGTCATTAAATAGGGAAGACGGGTAGCCGGAATCGCCCAAGATTGTGGCTTCTCCTCCAAAGTCCCTTTCAAATTGCTGTTTTCGAAGATCCGGCTGTCGTGAACACCGCCTGGTCAACTAGCCACGATGTTGATTATTGCACTGCGAACCGGAAGTTCGCAGTGCAAACACATTGCACGTTAAAGCTGAAGTAACCTTTTCTGTTTCTGAAGAGTTCAGCCTTGTCTCCTCCTGGACTGGCAATTTCGATATTGACACAATCAATGGCTCCAATAACCCCAGGAAACCCTCCTATCGCCATGAACTCGCTCTTCAATCTTCCATATTCCTCAGAGCGAGGAAAGGACAAAAACTGGGTACTCCTTTTTGCAAGAACCTGAAACAGATGATCAGACCTATCCTAAAAATTAAGGAACGCTCGACCTTGACATGTGATATCGAAATGGGTGAAATCGCCTCTTGATATCACTATCTTGAATATTCAATATTCAAGATAGTGATATCAAGTGTGAATATATCAAGTGAATATTGAATATTCAAGACTAACGCGAATAGAAGTCATAACATTTGGGCACGCGCCACAATTGTTAACTTTTCTTCAGAGCAGCTCACAGAGCTGATTTTGCTCATTATTATGCAATTTTACTTACCTTATGAATAATATTGCACGCTGCTCCAGCACTGATCTCGTTGCAATCACTGATGACTTTGTGGAAAGAATTTGTCGCATAGAAGTGAAGAGCAACAAGCACTTGCAGAAGGGGAGGCACTCCAGTAGAGTTGTTATTGACCAAGGAAAGATCAGGTTCCAACAAATCAACAAGGAACGAAACGTTTTCCTTTGTGAACCGGAATCGTTCTCTAAATACTATGTCATTGAAGATCTCGATGGGATTGGATCTATCTGCAATGACTCGTCTGTACAAAGCAAAATGTCGGTTTACCACGAGGCGATACCAATGAAGGCGATGCAAGCCGTGCAGCCCGTTCATTGAGACTGCCGAAAATAATCCAGCATTATCGACGAAAGAGGACCTCCGGACCTTCTCTATAATAATCACGAACCGATGTCTAAATATAATCTAGCATTATGGAAAATGCGCGGTTCAAAAATCGCTTCTTTGATAATGGAGTATTTTCTCTGAAGATAAAGCTGCATTATCGGATAGTTCTCTTTTCAAAAATCCACCCTTAGTTTCCTAGGAGTCAGGGTTTAGTGGTCCTGTGACTGATGGATCCCATGGGTCACCTAGGGCCACCTGGGTGTCGGCAAAAGAAATAGTTTCTTTGCTCTTAAGGAGGGTATCAACCCCCCTGACTTCATCGGTTACCCTAGTAACACCTAACAATGAATCATTATCCAGACGTTGAATCGGCATTTAATCAATGTTGATTCAATGTTACGGAATACTGGGGAAAGTTCATTTTTTACTTCAACTTTCCACCTTTGAGATATTGGAAATGAAATGTGGGCACTTCTTTCCTCTTGCATTAGATACAAAAGCAACCAGCATCGATGCAAGACTTTAAATCTCAGAGGGTTCTGCGTCACACTTTCGTGGTGTTGTAACTGAAACTTGATGGGCCTCCATCGGGTTATATCCACTAAACTCGGGGTCAGTGGCTCCCTTGATAATATGCTTACGTGACGTAAAGCAGGAGTTCGAAATCTGAACAAATCAGGTATTTTCATCTCCGATATAGACACCGACGTGTTTGGAATGAGGCGTTGAAACATCGTTGACTGGGTATGGATTGAATGTATCACTGTTGTTACATCCATGTTACTTCAACATTGATTCAACGTCATCGTGATCGTCACCGTTTATACACTCACTTTGGGCGAACATTCATTCAATGCTGCAATTCACGGTCGAAGTATTTGCAGTAAATGATTTTTTTGTAATGCTTTCTCCATCATTGTTTGCAACTACTTAATTACTTCAGCCGATCTACCAAGAAATATTTCTTTCAAGAGGAACGTTCGATTAACTAGGAGCAACGATTCAAAACCTTACTGTGTCAGACCTATTTCCCGAAATAGGCACCGACGTGTTTATGTAGGCCATCAAGGGCTTGGTGTAGGAAAAATGACGTGACGACACTAGCTAGATATATAAATATTAAGCTTGAACTGTAATGTCTAAAATCATTCCTATTTTCCTTACTAATGATACGAAGTTTTTTTCTGGAACGGTCTCGATGGTACATGGTCTTCATGTTGTGTTTCCCATATGAATCTGGTTCTTTTTATGTTGCGTAACATGACTACCTGAGTATGGTGAATGCCTTGGCACGTATCGAAGTAATATACAGGGTGTCCGAGANTGTTGTCTCCAGTTGCCTGAGGTGGCACTTCTGGCCATTGCCAATCTCTCCACGCGGCTATTTCTTCGTCGGTTGGCTCGAAGTCTGGATCTTTCTGTTGCAACGCAATGTTGTGCAACACGGCGGTTGCAACAATCAAGGTCATTAACTTATCGACGTGACCTCTGTTCAGGTACAGCAAACAAGGAAACAGCTTCTTCCACGTACCGAACATTCGCTCGATCACACACCGGGATGTCTTCTGGGCAGTATTGTACCTCCGTTCAGGCCTTGTGTTCGTGTTTATTCAGAGGAGTCATTAAATAGGGAAGACAAGTGTAGCCGGAATTGCCCAAGATTGTGGCTTCTCCTCCAGCTCTTTCCAAAGTCCCTTTCAAATTGCTGTTTTCGAAGATCCGGCTGTCGTGAACACCGCCTGGCCAACTATGTTGATTATTTTCCGGTTCGCAGTGCAAACACATTGCACGTTCAAGCTGAAGTAACCTTTTCTGTTTCTGAAGATTTCAGCTTTGTCTCCTCCTGGACTGGCAATTTCGATATGGACACAATCAATGACTCCAATAACCCCAGGAAACCCTCCTATCACCATGAACTCGCTCTTCAATCTTCCATATTCCTCAGAGCGAGGAAAGGACAAAAACTGGGTACTCCTTTTTGCAAGAGCTGTTGACACCTGAAACAGAGATGATCAGACCTATCCTAAAAATTAAGGAACGCTCGACCTTGACATGTGATATCGAAATGGGTGAAATCGCCTCTTGATATCACTATCTTGAATCTTGAATATTGTCACTAACGCGAATAGAAGACTTTGGTCATAACATTTGGGCACGCGCCACAACTGTAACTTTTCTTCAGAGCAACTCACAGAGCTGACTTTGCTCATTATTATGCAATTTTACTTAACTTATGAATAATATTGCACGCTGCTCCAGCACTGATCTCGTTGCAATCACTGATGACTTTGTGGAATAACTTTTCTTCAGAGCAGCTCACAGAGCTGATTTTGCTCATTATTATGCAATTTTACTTAACTTATGAATAATATTGCACGCTGCTCCAGCACTGATCTCGTTGCAATCACTGATGACTTTGTGGAAAGAATTTGTCGCATAGAAGCGAAGAGCAACAAGCACTTGCAGAAGGGGAGGCACTCCAGTAGAGTTGTTATTCACCAAGGAAAGATCAGGTTCCAACAAATCAACAAGGAACGAAACGTTTTCCTTTGTGAACCGGAATCGTTCTCTAAATTCTATGTCATTGAAGATCTCGATGGGATTGGATCTATCTGCAATGACTCGTCTGTACAAAGCAAAATGTCGGTTTACCACGAGGCGATACCAATGAAGGCGATGCAAACCGTGCAGCCCGTTCATTGCGACTGCCGAAAATAATCCAGCATTATCGACGAAAGAGGACCTCCGGACCTACTCTATAATAATCACGAACCGATGTCTAAATATAATCCAGCATTATGGAAAATGCGCGGTTCAAAAATCGCTTCTTTGATAATGGAGTATTTTCCCTGAAGATAAAGCTGCATTATCGGATAATGCTCTGTTCAAAAATCCACCCTAAGGGTGGATTTTAGAACAGAGTACTATCCGATAATGCTGCTTTATTTACCGGATTTATAATGCATTTTCTCAGAAATTAAGCTGCATTATCGGATAGTTCTCTGTTCAAAAATCCACCCTTAGATTTAAGTTTAGCGGAGGCGAGGAACAGGGCCTTGGACTGGGAGAAAACGACAGCGTCATCGGCAAGGAGAAATACTCGTACATTTCCCTCGACACTATCGATATTGACTCCCTCTATGCACCGGATACGTCCACAAATCCTGTCCATCTACACAACTAAAAATAGAGGAAAGGAAATAAACTTAGCCGAGCCAAAAGCGTTCCGAGAGAGTCCTTCGCCCATACCGCTCGCTCCACCGCTACTCTCCCGATCACTACATACTGTATGAAATGTAAAAGCAAACCATCGATCCCATGCTCGTGCAGCGATCTCCACAACGGGAGTCTCATAGGGCCGATTGCATGAGCGATGTTTATTTTAGACATTGATTATCGATAGTCATTGTTTAAACATTGTCTACGAAAACATCGGTTAACCGCTGTCTACTTTCGATTGCGTGAACGATCCCTAAGCCATGTTTTCATAGCCGATGGTTAGACGATGGCTAAACATCCCTCATGGTACATTTAGCACGTTCTGACTCCTCGGTTGCCGCGTAATACAC
>CAJPEV010002604.1:0-41793 GCA_905338385.1 Darwinula stevensoni
GTCAGTCAGGAGGTAAGCAGACATCATAGGGGTGCCTGCTGTCCCGGGGAAGTACCTCCACTGCAGATCAGAGGAAAGCATGGCTTTCCTTTGTCTCAGAGCCGGGAATAGTTGTCATTTACTTCAAGATCGGAATTGGTGCTAAGGGATACTGAGAATTGTGTCGAGACAAATGCACCTGATCCGGGTTAGGCTTTGGACTTGTGGCCTTCAACTGAAACTGGTCCTTCATGATTATACAGTAAATATATATATGCAGTAGTTTGTCTCTTATGTAGGTTTGCAGGTTCTAATTAGCTGGAAGTGGAAGGATGCATTGTTCTCACAGGCTTTGGGGTTTTGAATTGTGAATGAAAAAAAACTCAGTCCTTCAGAAAATGAGGTCTGTATTCAACAAAAATTCAAGTTTTCTGTTGCTCAGGTTTTCATGTCCTAATCAATCCATTTGCATAGAAAAAGATTGAACAAGTTTTGGTGATTTGTCTGGAGTGTAGTTCACACCGTTTAGACAATGTTGGGAAGGAAACCACTCTGCATGGCTGGATTATAGAGATGTTAAATGAGACTGGGTCAGGATTGGGGCCTTGCAAGTGGTCCTGGTTGAAAAGGCCCAGAGAGAATTAGTTGGACTATAAAGAATGGTTGACAGCTCCAGGTGGTGGTGATTTGTTGAATGGGAAATTGCAATATTGGGGTGTTTGGTTCGATAATATAATAATAACGATCAAATGCCCCAACGTCTCGTCGGAGCTACAATGGTGTGGAGTTGATCGAATGGAAAAAACCTACCACCCCAGCAGCCAAAGACAACAACTCTTCTCATTCACCAAACTACATCTTCAAACAAGTACAGCACCATTTCGAAGCGTTTGATCAGAGACTTGCTTTCACTTGGGGAGCGATGTTGCTTTTTGCTATCTCGGTAGTTTGTGTGTCGATCGTGTGTGTTCATTTTTGGCATTTTTCATAATTGACATCACGATATAATAATTTCAGGGGTATTCCTATGAAATACTTGGATGCTCTACCAGCAAAATCCATCCTGACTATCTCTTCTAAATTCTCAAGTGCCTTAAACAAAAAACAGCAGGAATGTCGAGTGAGTTGGAAATTTTCCACCAATATCACCTTTTAAACCGTGAGGCAATTGCATCAACCAACAGAAATTCATATCCTTCACTGAACTTGGGAAAACATTTTCAATGTCATTTAACCTTCAATGATCAGCCAACTTTTCTTCGAGAAACTTGAGTGCTACGTAGAACACAAACAGATTCAATGAGTTCAGTGCAACTCAAGATATCAACAGAACAGACTTTCTATGGGAAAGAACCTTAAGATGTGGTTTGCTCTCTAGGCACTAAATCACTTCATGGCCTAGCCTCGAGCACCCCAGCGTGCTAGCATTGAGCATGTTGATAATAGTACTATTGAAAACCCCTTGATATGCACAGTACCCTGGGTGAATACACATTCAACTCTTTCTGGGTTGCTGGTGATAACCACCCCTTTTTTATTTCGAAACCGATACCGCACGTCGATCCGGGCAAACTACATCACTCTTTTTACATCGCATTATCGTCAATCGATCACCGAGCAGGGGGTCTCGTCTATTCACAACACAACCCCACCTTTGTTTCGTTTGTCCACCATCGTCAATCGATCACCGAGCAGGGGGTCTTGTCTCGGGGGTGCACAAAAGACGTACACAAAAGACATTATCGCATTATCGTCAATCGATCACCGAGTAGGGGGTCTCGTCTAATTCACAACACAACCGGCACAAAAGACGTACACAAAAGACCCGGTGATTGATCAATTATGAGGGATACGGTATCAATATCGCGACGTGTGTTCCCAAGTGCAACGATGATGATTAATATGCCAAAATTTGTCATCGATCGATAACGATGCGGTGGAGCTCTTTTTAACAAAAATAAACCGAACGAAAATAGTGTCTTTTCTTGATTCTGCGATGTGGAGCGGGGTCATCCCGTCGTTGTCTCTGGCGTTGACGTCCGCCCCCGCCTTCAAGAGCAATATCGCAAAACAGTGTTGATCGCACGCCACCGCGAGGTGAAGCGGGGTCTTCCCGTCGTTGTCTCTGGCGTCGACGTCCGCGTTCGTATCCAAGAGCAACACTTTTGCGAACGGGCATTCACCGCGCTGTGCCGCGAGGTGGAGCGGGGTCTTCCCGTCGTTGTCTCTGGCGTCGACGTCCGCCTTCGCACCGATTATCACCCTCGCAACATCACTATTACCAAACACCGCAACGTGTAGCGGAGTTAACCCCGCTTTGTTTCTGGCGTGGACGTCCGATTTTGCCTCCAAGAGCAACCTCACGGTCTGGAGTTGACCCTGTTTTGCAGGTGCAAGAGTCGGTGAGCCCCACGCCGCTGTGTGGAGCGGGATATTCTCGTATATGTCTCTGGCGTGGACGTTTGCCTTCGCTCCCAAGAGCAGGCTCGCGATCTCGTGGTGGCCTTTCTGAGCCGCATTGTGGAGCGGGGTTTGTAATTGATCGTTTTTGGCGTTGACGTTCGCCTTCGCCCGTATAAGCAGACTCGCGATGTTGCGTCGGTCTCCCATCGCCGCGTAGTGGAGCGGGGTTATTCCGCCATAGTCTCTTGCATCGACGCACGCCTTCGCACGGAGTAGCAGCCTCGCGACACGGCATGACACAAACTCCGCGAGGTGTAGCGGGGTCCACCCGTATACGTCTATGGCGTTAACGTTTGCTTTTGCCTTGAGGAGCGCACTCACAACATCGCATCGACCGTCCTGCACCGCGTGGTGGAGCGGGGTTCTCTCTCTAGCGTCTATAGCATCAACGTACGCCTTTGCGTTCACGAGCGCTCTCGCAATCTCGTCCGTCGCCGCGAGGTGGAGCGGGGTCTTCGCCAATCCGTCCCTAGCTTCGACATCTGCCCCCGCGTCCAAGAGCAATGTCACGATCTTGAGTTTGTTGTTACGGGCCGCGAGGTGGAGCGGTGTCAATTCGTCTCTACCTTCGGCGTTGACGTTAACGTTCGCCTTCGCCTTTAAGAGCATTTTTGCGACACAAAATCGACCGTATGCTGCCGCGAGGTGGAGCGGGGTCATCCCGTACTGATTTTCGGCGTTGACGTTCGCCTTTGCGTTCAAACACAACCTCGCGGCAGCGAGTCGACCGTACTTTACCGCGAGGTGGAGCGGGGTTGTTTCGGTTTTTTTTGGCGTACTCGCGCGCCCATCGCACAAACGCGGCGTCGCTCGCACCGTACGCGCGGGAAAACGCTTTGAAGTCACTCGGGATCCCGAACCGCACCGCAACGGCGTCCTTCAGTTCTGGCGGGAGCCGAGAGATCCGATCGCGGTCCATGCCGACGCGACGATGGCAAATGGCGTTGTAGGGTTTTTTTTCAATCTGTGTTTGAAGTGGCCACGCGCAGCGATGATGTTTTGTTTTTTATTCGCTCACCCATTGTTTAGCCTTACAGTCACACGCGGGTGAGGGGGGGTGACATAAATAGCACCACGATCTATTTGCACCGGTAACTCGTCCGAGTACGAACACAGTCACTGGCGTCCGTTGTCCAAAAGCGAGGGGTGATGTGGTTTTTGCGCCTGAGTAGATGGTTGTTGGTGGCGGTGATGTTGATGGTGTTCGCGATCGACCACACGACGAGGACCCGGTTAACACCGATATCCGTGGCCGTCTTGCCCGAACGGATGTCTCAGTTGTCGACAGAGGTCTTACGCCGAGACGAGATTGAGCACCTGGACCGCATCATCGTGGGAACGCGAGGGTTTGTGATATCAACTTTCGTTGCATTGGCGTGGGTTCCAAAGGTTCCAGACGCCATCGGTACGATCGTCGTCTCGGTGGGTAACGCCGTCGTGTGTTTTTTTTCCGGTTCGTACACCCGAGTGGTGGACGAAGTATGGGCCACGCTGGATTCCGTGGTGGCAGGCGAGCTTTCGTCGGACGGACTCTTGCGTTCCCCGCACCGCGATCTTCAGACGTCAGTTCAAGAGGTCGTAGAGGGAGAATTTTTCAACCGCCTCGCCGGAGTGAAATTCGAAAATACGATCCACGAACTCGAGGAAACCCTCGGTTGTTGCGGTCCCGTGTCTCCCGACGACTACGCCCACCACGTTCCGCTTCCGTCGTCCTGTTGGGGAAAAAACGGAACGGTGCTACACGAGATCGGTTGTGTGGACGCATTAAAAAATTTTTACAAAAACGGCCCTCCTCGCCTCGCCGTAGAAACCATGGTGTGGTGTGCCAGATTGGTGTTTGCGCTCGACTGCGTAACGCACGTTTTGGCGCTCGTGCGGTTCGTCGTTGTTCAAAAACGGAAAAACGTCGCCGCCAGTCGTGCCGTCACCTTCGGTTCCAACTTCGGTTCCAACGATAAGTTTAGCGTGGACGACGACATCGTCACCGTAGAAGAATTTATCGTCGACGTCGACGTCACCGTAGAAGAATCTATCGTCGATCGCTCGGTGATGGACATGAACTCTGACGAAAACAACGAAGAGAGAGAACGAGACCACGAAGAGAGAGAATTTAGTAACGAGACGATTTATGGAGTCTGATGGGAGTTTTTGACGTGCGCGTGTGTTTGTTTGAAATTCATTTCGTTTCATTTCAAATTTAATCGATGTACGAAAAATCAACGTTCCATCTCTGGCATGTGGCGCACAAGGCGTCGATGAACCCTTCGAAATATAACGTTGAAGGTAACCTATGGTACAGTTTTGTTGCCGGCTCGAAAAACACGAGATTCACCGGACTCGCCAACACGTCTAAGACGGAATCGCTCGAGGAAAAAAAAAACACACCCTCGTTCGGATCGATCTCCGGGCACCGGGTGCTACGGATACGCACGGCCTTCAGTTTCTTTAAAGACCGCACCAAAAACACGCTCCTGATGGTCGCGTCTTCGTCCCGGAGGTTGCGATCCAGATCCACGAGCGAAACGTGCGGCTCCGGTAGGTAACCCGGACGGGGCGAGTTGGCGATCCTCACCACGGCGATGAGATTCTCGTAGTCGCGCGCAAACGCCGCATACACGTTCAGATCCCCCGGGGGGGAGCATCTCGATCGTTCGTTGTCGATCCGGGCGAACGCATCGATCGCATCCTTCTGTTCTCGTAAGAGCGGACGGTTCTCGTAGAGAGCTCTCATCTCGTTCATGTTGTACTCTAACTTGTCTTCGCCCAAGATCAACTGTGCGTTGGTTCCGAGTTTTCCGTTTGGCGCCGGGTTCGTCATGGCACAGAGGTGTTTCACGTCGATGTGAACTTGATGTCTCGACACGAGCGGAGGGGTGCGCTGTTTGATGCTATAACTCTTTTTTTTACCGTCGCCACCCGTGGTGCCTCGCAGGAAACGCTCGAGTTCGTACAGACTGGTTCCGTCGGGGATGCATCCGTATGCGATGGCCTTGCGCAAGAGGAACCCGAGATCGTATTCGCTGTTCCACCCCATCGTGATGGCCGTGTCGTGCCTCTGTAACCGGTGCACGGACGCGAACACCAGGTCCCTCTCGTTCGAAAAGATCACGGCGCTGCTTCCGTCTCTGTAATGCAGCACCGGTAGTTCCGGACCCTCGCCGTCACCGCCGCCGCACAGGAGATCCGACATCCGTACGGTGATCGCATCGTTCGGAAGGTCCTTGAGGTCCGCGGGTCGCAGCACGTAGGCCACCTTTTCCACGATCTCGATCTTGAGATCCTCGCTCCGAGGAGGCGGGTTCTCGTTGAACCCGCGTTTGGTCGTCTTAGCAACTCCCTTGTTATCGCATACCGTCACGTGGGTCTTTACGGATTCGAGATCCCCGTTGTCGTCGGTGGTAAACACGCCGAGCGTCGTCTGTATCTGTCGTCGACGCGGGTCGTCGCGCAGCTTCGGATCCGCCGCGTGGCCAAAAACGTGAACGAACGTCCAATATAGACGATCCCATCGCAACGGCTCTTTCGGATCCCACTCCGTTTCGAAAGACACCGTCCAGAACACCGTGTTGCGTTTAAACAGCATGGAGATCGCTTCTCTCAGATCCATGGGTGTTCCGTCCGTGTGTTCCAGTCGATACGTTTCTTTTACGCAGACCACCTTCAAGACGAAATCGAGGCTGTGCTTGTACTTATTCGTGCAGTGCGTTCCGCAAAACTCGTTGAAGTAATCTCCCATCGCGCGAGAGATCCCGCCGAAGTTCACCTCCACGTTCAGACCGCTACACCCTCCCAAGACGCGACGGAGTTGTCGGTTTTTTTCACTCCACTCGTCCTCTCCGATCCACGTGTGGAGATCTCGCGCCCGCTTTTCTAGCTTTTTGATGGCGACGTCTCTGAGATGATCTAAACGGGCCGCGACGATGGGAGGTTTTTTCTTCGATTTATCCTCGCCGTCGATGTTGGTTGCAACGACGTCGACGAATTCTTCACACGTACGAACGCCGCGCGCCCGCGTTGCTAAACCCTCGCAATCGAGGCGATCGAACCGCCTGCTCCCATCGTTGCCCTCAACCGCTTCTAGCGCGCTCGCCGTGATGCGAACAAAATCTTCGATCTTCGGACACACCGTCTCCGCGGCGTACGTGTACACGTCCGTCTCTTCGGTCTGGCACTCGTTTCGATCGGATCTGGGGTCGATCGGTATCGCGCGGTTTGCCTTCGGAGCGTGGATCTCGTTGAGGGATGCGTTCGTTCGAGACAGCGGGACCAACACGCCCAGCGATTGTTGGTCTTTCGTCGATCCGGGAAAGAGGGACTCGAACCGGTTCGACACCCGCGCCATGTAACAATTCTGGTTTTTATACCGATGCGCGGGTTTCACGTTGCGATACACGATCCCACCGTCGCCGTACCCTCGGATCGCCGCCACGAGTTCGTCCACCCACTTTTCGCAATCTTTTTTGAAACGCGCAACGAGAGGCTCGCCGCGAGTCTCGCGACCCTCTTTCACGGCCACGAGGTACCGAAACATAATCTCGTACAGACCGTGCACGCGATCGATCACGTACCTCGGTACGCTCTTCGTGGGAAGACCCTTGGCTTCGATCTTTCCGTCCAAAGCCAACGTTGCGTAGATCTTTTTCTTCGGGATGACGAGCACGTTGATCTCTTTTTCGATCTTCACGCGAAAAAAGTTTTCGCCCGTGACTTCCGAGAGGTGTCGGTTGATCATCTCTTGTATCTGAGCGCTCGTGCGTGGGTCGTTGGCGGGTAAATACACACAGACGCTATCGGTGTCCCCGAGGACCACCCGACTGTCTTGTAGCAGCAGCGACGATGCGTACCTCGCGAGCAGATACACCTCGGGGTTTAACGTTTTTGTCTTGCAAAAAGACGAGAACGCGTACATTGCGGCGTCACCCAGCGTTTTGCACAGCGAACCCACCGCGTCGGCAAACTCGCGAAACTCGTGGAGATTCCCGTCGTCTCGCGCGCCTTTCGTTGCGTTCCAAAAATCTTTGGCGTTGAACTCGCGGTGGGTGCTCTCGAACAGGTCCTTTGCCGTTTGGAGCACGTATCGCCCGGCTGCGGTTGTCATCGCCGCGCACAACACGTCGTATATCGGAGAACCCTCGTGGGCGAACTTGCCGTACGTGGAGTTTGCCATCAGCTTCAGAGCGTTGCTCTCCATCGTGTTTCCGATGAGTCTGGCGCGTTTTCTCGATTCCAATAGCGTGGCGAGGTATAACGACACCGGCGATCTATACAGGGTATCGGCTCGCGGAGAGACCAGGTAGTTTGCGATCGACTTGTCTTTGGCAAAGTCGTTGCATCGAACGAGGTGAACCAGTCGATCGAGATCGAACCCCCTCTCTCGGAGTTTGTTTAGCTCTGTTTCCGACAGAGAAAACACGTGTCCCGGTGCGACGTTAAAGTGTTGCATCGCGTTTGGGTACAGCGAGTCGAAATCCACAAACACCATCCGCGAGGATCCGTCTAGCCCGTGCACTCCTACCTTTGGTTTCAACACGCACCCCCCCGTGTATTTGTTGTTGTCGTTGTTGTTGTCATCATCGTCATCGGTGCGGTTGTTGCGGCGGCGACGCGTTGACACGGGGGCGTACACAACGGATTGAAGAAAGGACACCATGTTGTCTATGGATAGGCTAGATATCCCTCTGGTGAGCACATCGTCCGGGTACGCTCCGGGGCAGAGAGAACTGATGGCCCACAGAAACTCCAACCCGCGCGTTTTTTTTACGATCCGAAGGGGGAGTATGCAATCGGCGATGTTGTATTTCACTAGGTTTGTTAACCTCTCGAACGCGATTTCGTTTTCGATGTTTCCACCCATGGCTAAGGCCACCAGCACCGAACGACGATTGCGGGTGGGGTGGTTTAAAGTAAACACGAGGGAGGATAAAAAAGAGATGGCTGTGCGCAAATGCGCGCGAAAAAAAAATGATCATCGCGCTGTTGGTGTTTGCCACAGCGTGCGCGATCTCGTGGTGCGCCGTGTTGGTGCGTGAATTTCCTTATTATCAACTCGCCAACGCGCTGGAGAACGCGTCTCGCGTTCCCGTTCGAAGCGGACTCTTTGTGAAGTCGCTAAAAAACACAGGCGGGGATTTGTATTTTGCGTTTGAACCCATGGGTTGGCGCGGGGCGTACGTTGACCGCCGTTTGATTGTGTATCCCGACACGAGACTGTTTGTTACCGGCGACTGTTTGAGGGGGCTCGAACCGGTACTCGAGGTGAGATTTATCCCGAACGCAAACGCAAAAAACACGATCCGCTTAGAGACGATGTGTTTTCAACTACAAAACGACGTTGAAGACGCGTTTAACGAGGGTATAAAAAACGGAACCGTGGACGAGAGTCGATTCGACGCAAGAGAGTTGTTTGCGTTCTCCGGCGTGGACGGACCGGATGGATACCAAATCACAGACCTCTTCGATTTTCTCGAATCAAAAAAGTATATATGATTTATTGAATCGGTTTTGCGAACTCAGAGATCGATGTTTGAATCGGTTTTGCGAACTCAGAGATCGATGTTTTTAACGGGGGGCACCACAACATTACAAAAACTGGTTAAAAAAAAAACACTGGCACAACATCACAAGATTAAGGGGGCACGATTTTGCACTGGGTCGCCTCACGGCGCGGTCGAAGGTCCCGGTTGCGGATCGAAGCGCCGGGGCTCGCGTTTTGCAAAAACCGGAAGGGTGAACCGAAAACCGTCTTCGGCGAACACGTCCTTTGTGTTTATCTCCGGCTCCCCGCGACGATAGTCTTTTATCAACCAGATGTTTTCGATCCGTTGGAACGCATAGCGGTTAACGACGCAAATGGTACTATCTTGTCCGCCGTTGCTGGACTGTGCGTCGTGAACCTTCGTGATGAAGTTGACGGCAACCGGTTCGAAAAATTCTTCTTCCGACGGTTGTTCGTGCATGAACCTAAAAGATTCAGTAACGATGAGAGAGGGTGTTTTAAAAATTTTATTAATTTAAATAAATGATTTAAATAAATGAGATCAACGAACCCGAGAGATCTGTTGCGTTGAGCGTCGCTCTCCTTCCAACCGGGTTTACCCTCGCTGTTCAAAAACGCCACCTCGGTGTTCGCCGTGGGCCAACCCTCGATGACGAGGGATTGAGCGAGGGTTTTATATCTCAACGCGTCGTAGTTGAGATTTTCGCGGCACTCTCCCCTGCCGAACATCAGTTCGTGTTCCCCGGTTCTGGACCACAGGGTCACCAATACCAGCATCTTGTTAAAACTCGTATGCCACGTCTTGACCCCAATGGTGTATCTGTCTGGGTCGTGTGCAAAAAAATCAGAAAACGCCTTCGTGTTGTCGGGAGACATCACGGGGTGGAGATCCTTTGCGCTACAAAAGTATGCAAACGCGGCCAGCGTGACGCGTCTCTCCGCGCGAACGTGGTGGTTCACACCGGTTTCGCCCGACTCGTACGGTCCCACACACGCGTACATTTCGGTGTGTTGACACGATCGGTGATCGTCGATGGCAACGTTTCCCACGCGTCTACGATAGGGACGCCCCTCGCCGTAGTGGTAACACGCCGCGATACCGCTCGGTTTTGGACTGGATCGGTTTAGGGACTCCACGATGCCGTCTACCAGCGCCCTCAGATCCCTCTCTCTCGACTCTTTCACCCTCGCCCAGACGTAAACGAGCGATTCGCCAAAGAGGAGGATGCCGCCGTCTACGCTCGTGTTAACATCGTGGGTGTGTCGCTTTAACAACTCACGATGGAGAGTTCCACACGACAGGCCGAGCGTTGCCACGGCAACGCACACGGAGTGCCTGTTTTTCATCCTAGAGATTTCCCTCAGGGGTGTCGTCGTGATGGTAATGGGGTACCTTTTTTTTTCCACTTTCAGCTCGGTGAGAAACGAGATCTCGTCGTCGTTGTCCCCGTTCGGCGTCTCATCGTCTTCTGTTGGGGTCTTGGGTAACGATTCAACGAAACGTCGCATAAGTTCATGCCTGTCCACGTCTCCGGGTGGATGACCGCGATCATGCTGTCCACGAAACCTCTTGCGTGGGACCGGTTGGATCTAAAACAAAAAAAAACAATTCAAAAAGCTTTGTTGTTTCTGCGAGCGCGGCCGGCGGTTCACAGACACTCACCTCTTTTGCGGGTTTGATCCTCCGTTTGGGTGTGCGTGTTCCACGACCGAGAGGGTGGGGCGCGACGAGGGTCGGTGCGGCAGAGAGTTCGCGGTCGCAACGGACAGACGTACCGAACCGCTCCATAAAGATGGCTAATCGAAAGAACTTCACGTGTCCCACGTGACCGCACTGAGGATCTTGGAAGAGTTTCATGGAATAAAGGACGTTTTTCCCGTCGGTGAGAACAAAATCGAGCGCATAGGGGGGGATGTGCTTAGCGAAACACGCTATCCTTATGCAGGACGCCCTCTGGGGTACAAAGTCACGGACGACCTGGGGGAGGTCGTCCAACGCGGTGCCGTAGTTCTTCACGTTCGACGGCAGGCGTTCGAGTCTAACGTCCGCGTTTAACAACTCTCCGAACGCGAGTAGGCCGTCTCCGTTTCCTGACATTAACCTCTCGATGCCCCTGCGTGAGTGTTTGTTGCCTTTGCTAAAGTTAACACGAATCTTCTTCGTGGTGGGGTTTTGAGTGTGGGACTCAAATGCGCTCTTCCACCTCACGGGCAGGTGAATCGGTAACCCTTCTTGTTCTCGACGAGATGGAGCGGCGGTGCGGCGTCTTAAAATTGGAACCTCACGACGGGGCGAAACGGGAGTGCGCACCACCGATGGTCTAGGGATCAAAACGCGGGAACGCGTCTCGTGTGCCATCCTGCATCGTCGAACGAGTTCCTCGCGTTTGGATCGTCTTCGTCTTCCCCCCTTTCCTCGTCGTCGCTGCCGACATAGGTGTCGCTGCCGCTGTCTTCTTTGTCTCTTTCTTCTCTTTCTGTTGCTGCGTTTTCGTTTTCGTTCTCTGCGTTTTCGTTCCTCGCGGGAGCGGGAGTGGAATGCGGAAGGAGCGGAAGACCGACGCAGGGAGGCTGACGGATAGCGTCGTCGACCTCCGACACGACGAGCGGCATCAGAGGATGAAGATCAGAAAGATCAGAAAGAACAAGAGGACCATCCGTTGTCGAGAACGTCGTGTCGCGTCCAACTGGTGGTGCTGATATCGGCGCGTGCGGGTACATGTTATGTTTGGGAATGCTCACGAGATTATGTATGAGCGGCACCACAGACGGGTCGTACGCGGTGCTTAGCAGCACGTTAAGGGTGTGTCTATTGACGGTCTCGACCTAAAAAAACATCGTGAGTTAACAAAAAACGATCGAAGACACACACACACACCTGATCGGGCACACACACACCTGATCGGGCACACACACCTGATCGGGGCCAATGTAACCCAAAGGGGCGTGTTCGAATTCGGGTACGTCAGCCTCTCCTAGGTCATCGACTTCAAAAAAGAGCGCTGCAAAGTCGTCTCCAGAAACGCCACACGCTTGTCCCCAAAGTTGTTCCCAGAGTTCTAATTAAAAAAAAACGCCAATGAGCAAATGCGCAAAAAAAAACACGCGAGGATCCCACACACGGCACGACCTGTATCGCTTGTCATTGGCACGTGAGCCGCTGGCACCTCGCAACACAACGCGTGAACCCACCATGAAACGCGGATGCGCCGTGCAACGTTGACGAGAGCACGTTTCACCAAGCTATGTGCGTAGACCTTCTCGATGCCGTCGTGTTGTTTCGCGATCCGACGCTGTGTGAACGATCAGCCAATCCGCTCTCACGACGCAGCGCATCCGCACCCACACGCATCTTCGACTCCTCCCCCTTCTCGTCCTTCCCGCGTCTTTGCCCCGCCTCCATCTGTTGTGTTTTTTCATTCGATGGGGATACCCGGCCTGTGGAAGTATCTATCGCGGCGTTCCGATTCGCTGAAGACGTTCGAGGTATCGAACGCTGCGTCTTGCATCGTGTCGTCGTGCAGCAGCGACACGTGCAACACGTTCCGATTGGATTCGATAGCCATCGATGCAGAATGCGTACTCAACGCTTTACCCATGTCCGTGAGGACGCTCGACGAGGGAGACCCCCCCGTCGACGACAAGATCGAGATGCGAGCATTCGACGCGTCTGGAAAACCGGTGGCGATCCGCGTGGGAGAGGTGGCTGTCTCGTTTTCGGATTTTGTAAAAAACGCGTGCGAGATGCTCTTTTCTTCCGACAGGGTGAACGTGACGACGGACGAGGTGAAGGTGATGCTGTGTTTTGACGGACCGCGAAAGGATCCGACATCGTGGGGAAAGTCCACGGAACGCTTCAATCGCCGTTACGGGTGCGTTCGATCGCCACAGTGCAATTCGCTGCTGACGCACGTGGGATGGATCACGTGCTACGGGCGTCTGAGAGACGCGATCGGCAACCTTCGAGACAGAGAGGGGGTGTACGACGAAGTGGTGGCTCGGATCGCCGAGTCTCTGATCCTTCCTTCCGTCTCGGTCGGGAAGCGGATGCTCTTTTTTTTCAACGGTCCCAAGGTGCCGGGCGAGGGCGAGATAAAATGCATCTCGTTTTCAAAGAGAGACGGATGCGAGTCGTGCGTCATCGTGTCGACCGATAGCGATGTGATAATACACACGTGTCTCAGACGTAACGGGTCCGTGGTCGTCGTTGACCCTCGGGGAGACTTGTGTCCCATCTTTCTCGCGGATCGGCCTCCCATCCGGTGGACTTGCACCGAACTGATGAGGCGGCACTTCGAAGCGGGACGCGTCGATCCGCGGCTCTTCTTTTCGATGGCCGTGTTGTTGTTCGGGTCCGATTACTCCACCAACCTCGCAGGCACCGGAACCGCGAACCAGTACGACTCGCTGTACGACGCTCTATCCGACCCGTCGGTCGCGTGGAACGCGTCGACGGTGACGAGCGTCGCCACGAGACTTCCGTGCATGTATAATAGAATCTCCAACGGGGGGTTTACGGACACGAGACGCGTGGGACACGCAGTCGCATTGATCGCGTTGAGAGCACTCATGGATCATGCGGTTAACGTTGTTGATTATTACGTTGGCGACTGCGACACCGCGACCCCGCTCGTGCCTCCGTGTTTACCCGTTGGTCTATCGTTCCTCAACGCATCGTGTCGTCCCGATGCGGTTCGAACGTTCTTTCGAGACGTGAGACGAACGTTCAACAAAAAAAAAACAAAAAAGAGACGCAAAACCGTGTCGGTGTGACTCTTTTCTTTTGTCTGTTTAGTTGTTAGTCATGGATCAAAGAGGACAGGGATTCGTCGTGCGTGCCATCCGAAACGGACTCGCGAGGCCGAACTTCAAAATCTTTCACAACGGGAAAGAAACGGGCAGCTTTTCGGTGTGCGGAGTGCAATTTTTTGCACCACGCGAGCTCGAAGAGGATCGGATACCCCGCATCGCATCGTGGTTACAGGCGGTCTTGCACGCAAACTCCTGGAAAAGATTCGCATGCAGAAGGTCGACGACGAACAGGGTGGTGGACGACGTTCGCAACGTTTGCATCTCGATCGGACGGGGGCGCATCGAACGACCGAAAATGCTCGTCGGCTTCAACCATCGAGGCGCGAGACCGATACGCCTCCCCTCGGTTGCGAGACGACCGGGTCGTCTCTATCCGGTCGTTCCGCTTAACCCCGTGTTAAGATTCGCGAGATCAACCGGGGCGTGGAAGACGCTGAACCTGTCGGAGGTGTTGACGACGGCCGAACTGTTGCGGTTGTTAAACGCTCCGTTTTGAAATGAAACCCCTTTCACTCCATTTTTCAATTGTAGATGGCTGGACAAAGAAGCTAGGAGAACATGGAGATGAAGGTTGAACTGACTGAAGAAGCTAGTGTACCCATTCTTGAGAAGAGGGTCAAGAACCTGCCACATAAGCGATTCTATACATGGATTCTCCACCCTTCTCCCCCCCCCCCCCATGTTCATGTACAGATCATTTATATACCTTTTGCAAGATGTTCTGAACTTAATACAGTCTTTAATACTCTATGGTGTTGCTGCTTTTCTGATAATTTGTCTATGTCAGTCAGGAGGTAAGCAGACATCATAGGGGTGTCTGCTGTCCCGGGGAAGTACCTCCACTGCAGATCAGAGGAAAGCATGGCTTTCCTTTGTCTCAGAGCCGGGAATAGTTGTCATTTACTTCAAGATCGGAATTGGTGCTAAGGGATACTGAGAATTGTGTCGAGACAAATGCACCTGATCCGGGTTAGGCTTTGGACTTGTGGCCTTCAACTGAAACTGGTCCTTCATGATTATACAGTAAATATATATGCAGTAGTTTGTCTCTTATGTAGGTTTGCAGGTTCTAATTAGCTGGAAGTGGAAGGATGCATTGTTCTCACAGGCTTTGGGGTTTTGAATTGTGAATGAAAAAAACTCAGTCCTTCAGAAAATGAGGTCTGTATTCAACAAAAATTCAAGTTTTCTGTTGCTCAGGTTTTCATGTCCTTATCGATCCATTTGCATAGTTTTGGTGATTTGTCTGGAGTGTAGTTCACACCGTTTAGACAATGTTGGGAAGGAAACCACTCTCTGCGTGGCTGGATTATAGAGATGTTACATGAGATTGGGTCAGGATTGGGGCCTTGCAAGTGGTCCTGGTTGAAAAGGCCCTGAGAGAATTAGTTGGACTATAAAGAATGGTTGACAGTTCCAGGTGGTGGTCATTTGTTGAAGAATGGGAAATTGCAATATTGCTTGTGGTGACCATGATGGAAGTTACAGCTCGTTTCAGGTATATGCAAATAAGGTTTTACTTCGCTGAAAATTAGGCACTGCTGAGTATCATGTTGTATTACAAGGAATAGAATTTTATGAACCTCTGAATGTGCTATGGATTTCATTTCATTTGATGAAACTTTCATTGAAAGTTAGATATTGTGGGGTGAAATGGTAATTTTGTTTGGGACTTTGTTGCAGGGTGTCCCATTAGAAGAAGCTTGTGGATTTGAAGGTCTGAATTGCTTAGGATTAGGTGTACAAATTTTAAGCATTACCTGAATGCCAGAACCAGTTGCTTCCACATATCCTTTGTTCTATTGAACCCTAATGAATCGCGGATTTCAAGTGGTTGGGGAAGGAGGTGAGCCTGCAAAGGGCAGCTTCAGCTAATGTTTGGAATGGCTGAAGAGTCTCAACAGGCAGAAGTTGGTAAATGGTTACTCAAGCCATCAATATAATAAAATGGTGTTGAACAACTGTATAATTACAATGCTTCAGGAAAGAGTTGAATGTGTATTCACCCAGGGTACTGTGCATATCAAGGGGTTTTCAATAGTACTATTATCAACATGCTCAATGCTAGCACGCTGGGGTGCTCGAGGCTAGGCCACGAAGTGATTTACTGCCTAGAGAGCAAACCACATCTTAAGGTTCTTTCCCATAGAAAGAGCACCGCAGCATCGATCGTTAACGCGACCACCGAAGCCACCACGTATAAAATAATCGTTAAAACGACGACTATCATCGTGCTTGACCTTGACACGCCCGTAATAAGCGAGCGCTTTAAGGCTGGCAGTCTTTGGCCTAACCCGGTGCAGATGGCCCCCGTGCTGCGTAAACGCCAATCGCGCCCAACGCCTCTTTTCGCAACTAGCAAAAAAAGAAACATCCACGCCAGGGACGTCGACGACACGAAGGAAAACGACCGCACGCCGTTGCACCTCGCCGCCGCGCGCGGGGACGAGGAGGCGATCGAGACCCTCGTCGATCTCGGAGCGCGCGTCGACGCCGTGGATGAATGGGGTAACACGCCGTTCCACCTCGCCGTCGAACACAATAAGAAGAAGGCGATCGAGACCCTCGCGAGACTCGGGGCCGACGTCGACGCCAGGAACCGATGGGGAAACACGCCGTTGCACCGCGCCGTCAGGTACGGGGACGAGGGGGCGATCGAGACCCTCGTGAGACTCGGGGCCAACGTCGAAAACGACACCCCGTGTGGACACGCATATGGACCCTCAAAGACGTGGAGTTGCTGAATCGGCGGGTGCACCCCTCGTAAGAACACCAGTAAGGACTCTTGCCGGTGTGAAACGATTCGATGTGGTTTTGAAGGTAACAGATTCTCACGTACGGCTTTCCACAAAAGGGACAACAGGTCTTGCGAAACGGTCTGGTTTCAACGACGTCGCCCATCGCATCGTGCGTACCTACACGGGATGAAAACACACTGAGGGGTATCACACTTGTGGTCCGTAACCAACACACATGCACATATCTGTCAACAACTCCTTACGTCGACACCGTTTTCGCAATCGTCATCTCACAGTGGCGTTAAATAAAGGCCCCCCCGTTAGCGAATCCTCCGGGGGTAACTCTACGATTGCGCAGCGATGCATAATTCCACACGTGGGGACAGTGCTGCCCACGTGTGGTTTTTTTTTTAGAAAAAAAAATTTTTTTGCTATAATATAATCTGCGACCAAATCTGCGAAGTGAAAGAATCTGCAACAGGTCTCGTCTGCGAAGTCGAAGACGACGATGATGATGATCACGCAGGTATCGATGTTGGTGACGACGGTCATCTGTATGGGTCTCCATTTCGGGAGACCCATACAGATCGATCGGTCGCAGGTTCCAGACTGCGAGAAGAATTGCGTGAGGATCGGACAGAACATCGAGCTGGTGCCCGGTGTGGGCGTCGCTTTCAAGCACCTGGGGACCCCGAGAATCTCGAACGCATACTGGGAGGTCTCGGTCTCTAGAGACGTCACCCAGGTTGACGCCTCTTTGAAAGCCATCAAAATACTCGCTCTCGAACGAATAAGCAACACCACGACCGGCAACAACCAGTATCAACGAGCCTACAACGTGATCTTGAAATATGTCGACCACGTGGAAAAGAGGATGCAAACCGCGATGGACACCTTGGACTCTCGCTCCGTCCCGAAACCGAAACGACCCAAGCGAGGTTTGGTAAACGTGATCGGGAGCGGGTTGGAGTTCCTCTTTGGAACCGCCAGCGCTTATACCATAAAAACCATCAATGACAGGCTGGCGATCATCGAAAGCGAAAGCTCGAAAATCGAGATGGTTCAGAGCACCCTCGAGCTACACAACAAACATCTGATCGAGCTCGAGCACGAAATGGCCGACTTGACAAAGTCCGTATACTACAACGAGTTTTTCGCATCAGAAATTGACACTTTTTGGCGGCGTTGGACATGTTAGACGACGAGGCCACCGACCTCGTCAACGCGATCACGGCCGTTCGCGCGAACAACGCGCTCCATCGCGCGTTGATTTCGCCAAAAGAATTACACCGGATGATCGAGGTGATCAACGGAGAAATGAACGCGTTTCAGGTTGCGATCGCGGAAGAGGAGATCCTCGATTTCTATCAGAAACCGAGCGTCTTTCACATCGAGACGGTGGTCTCTCGTGACACGGTTCGTAACAACACCCGGGTCGTGAACAACACCCGCGTCGTGACAAAGTTCAGATTACCGATGATAAAGACCGGACAACCTCGATACTACGCCCTTGAGGTCATTACCATCCCGGTCTCTGCGGACGCGAACAAAAGTCGGGGATTAGAGATCGGAACCACCGAACGTTCCGAGGTCATGCTAATCTCAACCGACGACACGCCGCCCGTCGACGACCGAATCTACTCCGCGTCGAAATCGACGATGGAGCTTCACTGCACAACGGCTATGACCACGTGCGTATATCTAACCGACCCAGAAATCAAAAGCGAAATATCGGACTGCCTGTATTACGTGTGGAAACACAGGAACGACATCTCTGGCTTCCACGACGTAATGGACCGTTGCGAAGTCGTCATAAGAAAGATGACAAACCCTTCGATCGCACCGGTGTCCCCGGGCACCTGGCTGTGGTCGGGCGCGTCTCCGTCCACCATGACGGAGACGTGCCCCGGCAACGATGCGGCATCGGTCTTGGGTCAGAAACACGAGCGTTTGCCCCGTGGGGTGGGATACATCGTCACCACCGAGGGGTGCAGCGCTCAAGTCGTCGATGAAAAAACGAAAAGGGTGACCATCATCCCCGAGTGGGGGGTGCTTGGGAGAAACAGCTTCAATCTCACCACCGGCGGGTTCGTGCCGGAAATCGCCCTCTCCAACGTCCTTCAGGAGCTCGTGGAAAAAGGGGTCGCCATACAATACGACCGGTCGGTCGCAGAGATTCGTGAACTGCACGAATCTCTGCACCCCCGGAATTTTCAGGTCGTCTGGAGCCCTGTGACCGGGGTCTCGTTGATCATCGTCAAGGTGA
Source organism: Darwinula stevensoni (assembly GCA_905338385.1). Lineage (NCBI taxonomy): Eukaryota > Metazoa > Arthropoda > Ostracoda > Podocopida > Darwinulidae > Darwinula > Darwinula stevensoni. Next base: position 18,755 of record CAJPEV010002604.1, read on the forward strand.
TCGTCGTGATCTTGGTTGTGGGTTTCGTGGCCTATTGCATCTGGTTGCGCCGAGGGGGGGTGATACCCCGCGTCCTCAGGCTCGAAGAATACCTTGGTGACCATCCGATGCCCCCGATCAATCCGGCGCCCCCGGTCGTGGTGAACGTTCAAGGGCCCGCAAACGAGTAAGTTTTTTGCACGTATATTCCCGTAGTCAAATAAACATACTTCTTTTCGCAGCATCAAACCGATTGTTTTTATTGTCGATTCTCACAAGATCAACACGGCCGTCGAATCGTTAAAGTCGTCGTCGTCGGTTTCGAGTGTTTCGTTGACGACATCGGGTTGCGTCGCAGGGGACGTTGTCACGTCGGTGACTTCGATGTTTTGACGACGCGACGCCAGCGACCGAGTCGGTGCCTCGGACGCCTTCAGACAACAGTTTCCCATCACCACGTCGCCACGATGGGTTGTGCGTCCCAAGACGAAACCGGAACCTTAGAACCAACTGGAAAAAACCATCGACGGTTGATATCGACATCTTTAGAATCTACGAGTCTCATTCGAACCGTACCCACGAGACAAGTGTTGATGTCGGGACACGGTTGAACGGAATTCCAGAATTCGCTCACCGGGTTTCATTCACGTTTCATTCGCGTTTGTAGCACGTAGAACCCACCCTTAGCGTCTCGTCCCCTCGAACGTAAACGTTTGGACAAGACGTACACTTCGAATTCAACCAGGGCCACTCGTTGACGAGCCGAGTCTGTCGAGAATCACCGCAGTCGCACGATTTGCTGACGGGATCAAAACCGGGGGCACTGCTATGAGAGACGTTACCCAGACACGTATCGACCAGACAGGCATGCGGAAATTCGTCGATGGCCGATACGAAGCGGTTTCCCATCACGTCCAACCCTTCACACCGACATACGTATCGCGGAACGTTTCTCACGACTTCGCCCCTGGCGCTAACGACTTCGATGGTCTCGTAGAGGTTCGGGACGGTGGCGAGATCTGCGGCTACCACGACCGCTCCGGTTTTTCTATCCACGAGAGAGTTTTTGGCATTCTCTTCTCGAGTCGCTTGGGGGTTGTAACACGCCACCATCACGGCGGCATTCGGTCCAGCGAACAACTCGGGATACATCGAGAAACATTTCCATCCGCTCGCCGTCCACATGATGTAACCCGTGCCGCGCGCACACCCGGCGCGCGATAATCCGTCGGGTAGGCAGTAGCGCCCGGGATCCAGTTTTTTTCCCACCGATGCGAACGTCGTCTCCTTCCCACACGAACGTTTCTTCGTACTCCTGAGAACCGCACAGCGCGCGACAATCGCACGCCCCAGACTCGGGACAAGGTAAGGTGTCGGGGCCGACGTCGACGCCAGAGACCGATGGGGTAGGACGATGATGAGCATTGATAAAAGCACAGCGCCGTAATCTGGGCTCGCGTTGGGCGATCCGGAAAAATAAAAACCGTGCATTAAGAAACGCTTTTATTTCTTTTGACGTCCAAAACGCCCTCCGACTCGCTTTCCGTCCTACCCATCTTTTTTAGCCAGTCGGGTGATAACGTGAACATCAGATCTTCAAAATTCAACGCGGTGGGATGAGTCGGACACCATTTGGTCTCGACGAGAGCTGGAGTTGCATCTCTTCTTCTCTCCTCTGACGACAGAGATTGAATCCGGCAGAAAAAAACCGTCTTGGTCGGCTCGGTTCTGATCTCGACGACGAAGATGCAATCACCACCATCACCACCGTGAACACCACCACCATCATCACCACACCTGCTGTCATCATCGTCTCGTCGTGTACGCAGAGACTCCAACGTGCGCAGTGACGAAACGATCGTGGTAAAAACACAACCACAACCTACATCGACGGTGACGTTTATCGGTGGCTGACGGTAACAGCGACGAGTTCGACAGTCGCAAGACATGGTGTCAACGAGAGACGAATTCGGCCGGTTTTTATACAACTATGCCCCGCCCAGTTTTTATCTCGGGCTCCGATAACGGTCGATGATTCAACACGTGTACACGACCCCCCGGGGATCCAAACCCGTTAAGCCGATGAAACCTTGGGTGGACCATGAAACTCGATCGCTTTGATCCACCAGAGGATGAGTAGGGACAAACACGTGCACACCAACAACCCCGGGACCGAAACAGCCGGTGGGGACGTTGCGACTATGATCACTGCAATTATGAATAAAATCACCGAGATGATCAAACAGAGGAACCACACCCACCTCGCCATTGTTGAGTTGTTCTTTCTTTTTTCTTTTAATGTTTTAACGACGTGATCGAAGAAGGGGTCGTTTTTTCCCAAAAGATGGGAATCCTAAGAAATAGCGAATACCCGAGTGCGAGGTCGTCGAGTTCACGGTTAAGGCGAAGGAGCTTTCCGCATCTCTTGTTGATGGCACGCAGCGACCGCAGCTGTCTCCGTCCGATGGATTCGTTGCGTTCCTCGAGATAGCTCGCAAACCCCACGTCGCCAACGAAGTCGAAGGCGATCCTGCGCGCATTCGGCATTCCATCCGAGGCAGATCACGTAGCGTTCCGAATTTCCGTCGCGACTCGTCTTGGGTTTTACGATCGCCACTCGATCGAACGTTCTGGCGAGCATCTCCACCAGTCCGGTGCAAAACGGCGTGAATAAATCGAACGTTTTCAAAACGAATTTTCCTCCCTGCGATAAGATCGACGCGGCACAGAGCACTTGATGAAACAATAACGGTCGATGGAGATCCTCTTGTTCGCACTCGCGACCGGTCACCGACGTGGCACCGTCCGCAACGACGAGGTCTACCCCAACGTCATCCGTTTCTTTTCGAACGTATTCTGCGAACGCGCGTACGTTTTCCGATTTCGTCAAGTCTCCGGTCCCGTCTCGACCGTAATGCTTTCGGTATCGGGATGACATTGCGAGTACGCTCTCGTTCATGTCGAGCGATCCCCTCAACGTGATACCAAAACCCGCCGCCCGACCTTCGGTTCTCCATAACAGGTATTGGGAGAATCCACCGGGTCCCGCACAGAGATCGGCAAACGTTTTGGTGTCGTCGGTGAGGGCCCATTGCGAATTTCATCTTTTGCGTTCGTATATCGTTTTCGAGGTGGGATCTCGACGACGGCGTTGGCGATGCAGCGTCGAAATTGATGCACTTCGTTGTCATCGGCGGATGTTTATGTTTGTCGCGTTCGAACCATTCGATCTGGGGTTCAGAGTCCGCCCACGCAAACGACGATGACATCTATAACTAAACGAAAACCCGCACGACCTTGTCTTTTTAAACGTCAAAGCGTGTGAAATGGCTATGGTGATGAGTGACCTTTTGAGAAAGGTGAAACAGCACCTCCTAAAGACTAAAATAACTCAATCGTTATTCACAACCGTTTTTCACCTCGGTTTGATCTGCAAAACTTTGAACGATTTGAATCGAGAGCAGAGAAACCTTGTTAGTGAAATACTAGTGGCATCAAGAGAGCGCATTCTTGCCCTGAGGGTGTTCATTGGAACGTACGGTGATTTGAACCTCGGTTACTGGGGCAACTGTGATTCGATCGCTATTTGCAAAGTGAGGTCTGGCATTCAATACTTCGTTGAGCTCTTACCGTTGAATCAAGAAGAAAGCTCGAATCAACACGAGGAAGGCGTTTTTTCTCAAGAGATCGCTGATCTGGATGATCAGCTGAGAAACTGGAAAATCGGGCTAGATTGCGGCATTCTCTCTTCTGACGTACCGGAAGGCGTTCCACGCCTTCATTGGTGGTGGTTTTAGAGTGGAAAATCAGGTTAGTCTGCTGATTATTTTTTTCCATAAACGTAGGTGAGGTTGGAAAAAATAAACGATGATAAACACCACCGTCGTCGTGATCGCCATCGCAGTTGCCGTTGTCTTGTTGGCTACTTTGATGATACCGGACGACGCAAAATTGATCGCGTCCGAGCTACCGCGCGTGCTGGTCGACGGACCGATCGTTCCTATGCCGACGGCAGACCGCACAAAGGTACCACCGTGGTATCGCGTACGGAATCGAGTATTTAACGGAACGACCGGGGAGCTCGTTGCAACAACATCCGATCCCAACGATTATTTTGACGGAAACGCGTTCGTTTCGGTGAATCGAAACAAGACGGGTTGTCACTACGAAGTCGGCGAGACGCACAAGGTAAAGTTCGTCCAAGATCCCTTTGGTAGAAAAAACGTCTATCACGTGTGTATCCCGTTCGAAGAGCCGATATTAAAAACGTGCCCCGAGGGAGAACAATTTAGTTCTGGAAGATGCACCGTCGGTGGACGGTTAGGGGATCGCCTCTTGTGCGTCGGCAAAAAGGCGGGAGACGCGATCTCGTTTAACGCTAACGTCTACGTCGAGGCCCTGAGGCGAGGATTAATAAGCCACAACGACGAAGCCGTCGTGTCCGGTGGCGGTGATGGGGGTGGTTTGTTCCTGACGTGCGGACCCAACGGTGACGTGCGGGGTGCCGGACGATGCAGAAGTGGAATGAGATTCGAAGCCGATCGGGGAGAATGCGTTGCGACCGATCGAAATAAAAGAATCATAAAATCACGTGGGCCTTTTTTTCTTTCGAGACGGTTCCTCGAACGTCGCACTCGCGGTGGCTCTGTTAGGCGGCTTATGCACCCTTTTATGCTCGTTGGGAGCCACAACTGCGGGTGCCGCAGCCACTGTGGCTCTGTTAGGCGGGTTAGGCAGATGCGATATTGATACCACCGCTGGTAGCGCCGGCTCGGATACGGATGTTGGCTCGACAGCCGTTGCTACGGGAACAGTTGCGATAAAGGTCGACTCGACCGTCGTTTGGGGTGTTGGAACGATCGGTTCGACCGTCGTTTGTTGTGCAAAGACGGGTGCCGGCTCAACCGCCGTCGCTACGAGAACAGGTGTTGGAGCGATTGGGTCGACCGTCGTTTGTGGTGCGGCAAAGACGGGTGCCGGCTCGACCGTAAAGGTCGGTTCTGCTGACTCGATGAAGGTAGGCTCGACCGTAGTTTGGGGTCCCGTGGTAGAGTTCGGCTCTGTTTTGGCTTCATCATCATCAACTGCCGTTTCTACAGGCGAAACTATTGCGGGGGTTGGGTATCTCAATACCTCGCACAACATCGCTTCGCTGACACCCGCCGAGAGAACGGCATCACCGTATGTTTGCACGAATACCGAAAGATTAGGATTTTTGATGTACACCCTCGCCCGCTCGAGATCTAACACTCGTCGACCCCCGCGAGAATAATCCTTTACCTCCATCGGGTCTCTGTTGTTGGCGCGAGCCTCGTTCATCAGGGCGTAAGCTCGGCGAGAGTTTTTAAGCCACGCCACGACGATGAATCGAAAGGCACCCCATCTCGCACGAGGGTAAACATCCCGATCCTTTTCGTTTTTAGAATATTTATTCGTCGACGCGTGGAGGCCGGCGTTGTGTAAACTCTTGATGACGCTCATGAAAAACCTTTCGCCCTCCGGTCCCAAATCGCTCTTTTTCGTCGATAGCATCGATTCAAACCCGTTTTTTACCTTTTCGTCTCGTACGTCGTTGAGCAGCATCTCGTTAACGTACTTTTGAACGTAATCAAAAACGTCATTAAACGCGTTGGTTTTGTTCAGATCGTTCTCCATGGCGAGAGCAAACACGAAATTGAGTATGTCGTCTAACAAGATCTTATCTCCGCTCGTCTTTATCGACTGTAAAAACGTTAACCCGTCGTTGACGCGATCTTGAATGTCCGTAGGGAGGAATCGTGAAACCCTTTTGAACGCCTGCGCAACCGGCAAGCCGAACTCGTATAATCTATCTCTAAATTCGAGCTGGTATTCAGAGAGGATTTCGACTCGGTGTCTATTTCTTCTGTTCTTTTTTTTTTCTTTTTCCCATTATTACGACATGGACGAATCGCTGTTGCCGCCGAATCGTCTGAAGCGATCCACTTCGCCACCGCGGTCACCCTCGTCTAAACGGGTCAAAGTCGACGAACCGACCGAGCGGCTGGTTTTCGTGTGTAAACACGAAAAAAATGGATACTTCCACTACGTCGACTGCGACAACAGAGCGCACCAAGGATACGTCCCTCTAAGCAAGCTCGACCAACACATCATCGTCATCGCCGGAGATCAAGGTAGGGCGATATCAAACGCCGCGAAAAACCTCGGGTGGACGGTTTCGTTTCCGCGAGGTCGTGGAGATTATTGTAGGTGCGACGGGATCGTGATGAAAACAAAAACCTTCGAGGTCGACGATGCTATGAACTTCAACGGCGTTTTGGGTACACCGGTGAAGATATCGATCGGTTTACACCAAAACCTGCAGGGCCCACGAGATGTGCTAGAAAAAAACCAATCCTCTCTAGAGATCATACAGATGGGAACCGCAAGAGAGGGGTTTTGGAGCACGTTCAACAACCAGCGATCGACCGTGGGTGACGACCACTCTCACATCGGTTGGCACCGTTACGTCTCCCACTCGAGTCTCGAGTGGGTAGAGCCACCGACCGGATATTCCAACAACCCGTTTGGTAAAAACGAGAGTGGTGTCGGATTCAGACTACCGGGCATCAGCTTCGACATCGAAACCGTTGGCAGGGACCCAAATGTTGTTCCCAGGGGCGTTGACGTTTTTGACACGTTGGTTTCGTTTGGACACGTTTCGTTTGATTCGTAAACGATGAATAAAATTGACATTGTTCACAAGTGGGAGACAACTTTTTTTATTTTTTGAGCGTTTGACGGCAAGGGCAGAAAGGCATTTAACCGACTGCACCTTTGCAGCACCCGCACGACATCTTACGAGGGTCTCGATCGCGTCCGAGCGACCGCGTTCTGCAGCATTGTGCAGCGGCGTGTTTCCCCATCGGTCTCCGGCGTCGACGTCCGCCCCGAGTCTCTCGAGGGCCTCGATCGCCTCTTTGTCACCGCGCATGGCGGCGAGGTGCAACGGCGTGGGCATCGTAAAATGAAGTGACCCGCCCCAACGATATCAAAACGAAAAAACTGTGCCTCGAGAAATAAGCCACGATTTTATTCAAAAAAAGTGCCCCGTGCTTAGGAAAAACCTCTTTACGGCGTCCGGTGACGGTCAAACGCTCAAAAAATAAAAAAAGTGAACGTTGTCTGTCTCTCTTTATTCAAAAAACGACCAAATGCATACACCTCTCCATCAAGCGATCGGACTTTCGTCATCGGCATTCCAGACCGTGGGCCATCTATATTATCATCCGTACGTATGAGTAGATGTTACCCCATCGGTCTCTGGCGTCGACGTCCGCTCCGAGATCGATGAGGGTCTCGATCGCCTTCTTACTTCCGCGCATGGCGGCGCGGTGCAACGGCGTGCGGCCACGTCGGTCCCTGGCGTTGATGTTTCTTTTTTTGGTCGTCGTGAGAAGAGGTGTTGGGCGCGGTTGACGTTTACGCAGCACGGGGGCCATCGTGTGCACTGACTGGGTTCATATAGTGCAGTGCAGCGTCTCAACTTTGCACGGGTGGCCTTTGCTGCGGTTCGATTGTGCGCGGCAACTCGCCAGCAAAGTGTGTGTGTGGAAACGTGGAAATAAAAAATTATGACGAATCGTTGAAAGACTCTTTATTTGTTGCATGTTTTGGGAGGGATTTGAGCGTCAAAAAGACTATTCACAATAAACGGGAAAAAAAAAGGGAGGATTCTCCTCTCGCATCGAGTGTCAAGCGTCAAGGCGTTGGTTACCCGCGTGCATAGCTTCAACCTCGCGTGGTTCAGAGCGATGGGGTGGGCTGGTCACGGTCTCCCACCTAAAAAAAACCCAAGACACAAATGAAACCACTGAACGTAAGGAAACGGGCCCCGTTTCCTCTCACCTCGCAAAGAAACACAACGAAACGACCAGGTTTCCTCTCTGCGAAAGGGTTTCCTTTTTTTGGCACCACGAAAGACCCCGGACGCCGTCACCCCTCGTAAACACAAAAACCCGGAGAGGTAAAGGGCACACACACACACACACACGATTGAAGATAGGGAGAGGGGGGCACGCGGGGGTGCACACGATCGCTCTCCACCAGTCCGTGGGTTGAAAACGATCGTGTGCACGCCCTCTCGTCAACGGAATGGGTCTTATATAGGTCTATAAAAGATAAGCCCTCAAAAAACAGGATGTCGGACGTGACAATATTTTTGAACCAAAAAAAAAAACACTTGAACGGTCACGTACGTCGATGCGATACCATCAAGGGCGTGATGCCCCTCTTATCTCTCGCGTTGACGTCGGCTCCAAGTTTAACGAGAGTTGTGATCGCATCCACGGAGTCCGCGACGTGCAACGGCGTGATGTCGTTCTCATCTCTGGCGTTAACACTGGCACCGGCAATCACGAGGCGTTCCATCGTCACCGCGTGCCCATACATCACGGCGAGGTGCAACGGCACACGACCGTATACGTCTCTCGCGTTAATGTCGCCCCCGGCACATACAAATACATCGACCGCAATCGCACGACCGTATCGCGAAGCGAGGTGTAACGGCGTGAGATCCCACATGTCTCTCGCGTCGACGTCGGCCCCGGCACCTACTAGATTCGTTATCCCATCTAGGGAACCGCGTACCACAGCGTGGTGCAAGGGGGTGCGACGTTCTTTGTCCGTCGCTCTGACGGCTCTATCTGCATGATAAAAAAAAACGGGCAACGCGTTATAGCGTAACGGAGTGCGACCCCATTCGTCTCGGACTTTTACGTCGGCACCCGCACTCACGAGTCTTTCGATCACGCGCGCGCGATCGAAATCGGCAGCGATGTGTAAGGGTGTGTATCCGTCTCTGCTTTTGGCGTCAACGTCGGCTCCGGCTCGCACGAGTGCGTCGACTATATCAACGTTGTCATGTGCTGCAGCAGCTTGATGCAACGGTGTGGAACCCCATGCGTCTCGGGCGTTAACGTCAACGCCTTCAACGCTCACGAGTCTTTTGATCACGGTCGCACGTGCGAATTCTGCCGCCATGTGCAACGCTGTGCACTCTTGTGCATTTTTCACGTTGACGTCAGCCCCCGCCCCCAACAGGGTCTCGATGGTGTCTACGGTGTCACCACACAGCACAGCGTGGTGCAGCAACGTGCGGCCCCATTTGTCTTTAGAGTTTACGTCGATTCCACGTTTCACGAGCACGTCGATAAAACACACGGGACCACACAGCGTCCACAATGCATCCATCTTTTGCGGCCGAACGAGCTCTCGGGGACGACGATGCATTCTAAAAACCGTCGAGGTCGTGCTTTTTAAACCCCAACGCATCGCATCAATCGCGTCATAGGTGCGCACGCCTCGGCACCTCGATGGTGGTATCAGAGACCACGCCTCGGCACCTCGATGGTGGTATCAGAGAAAACGCAACGGCGTCTGGTTGTATCTGTTTATGGCGGTAACGTCGGCCCCGCGTTTCACAAAGGTCTCGATCACCTCGGTGGCGAGGACGTGCGACGCAACGAAGTCCGATGCCCGGACGAGAGAACACTCATCTGCCCCCTTTGCACTGAGATACCAGCCGCCCGCCTTCATGGCGGCGAGGTGCAACGGCGTCAAATCGTCTTCGTCCCTGGCGTTGACGTTGGTCCCGAGATTTGCGAGCGTGAGTGTCTCGATCGCGTCAGCGTTGGAGAACCTGGCAGCGATGTGCAACGGCGTGCGGCCGTCTTCGTCCCTGGCGTCGACGCTGGCTCCGTGTCTCGCGAGGGTCTCGATGATGTTGTTTGGGCAACGCCAAATGGTGGTAAAAAGAGCGTTCATCGTTGGGGCGCGGGGTTGAAGAATCAAGCGTTTTTTTTTTACGGTCACAGCGTCGATCAGGGTGTTGGCGTTACACTTTTTTTTGCAACTGCGACAGTAGAAAACACCCGTTTCTCTAAACACAACACCGGAAGGGTTGGTGTCGTCGTGAAACGGACACAGGACGGAGATCTTTTTCGAGTCAACGACAGATGGATTTTTCTCCGGCGGTAATAACCGTAAGAGTCTTGCAACGGTGGCACCCGTTGACTTCTTGTGGTGCGTTTTGGCGTCCACGTTATCGACTGGAGATCGAAGATATCATCGACATTGGAATGTGCACTACGCAATCGCGTAGGTTGCAACCGTTCAGGGCGCTTGCGTTTGTGGCGTTTATGCAGGCCGTGTCCACTACGACGTATCCGATCTTTCGGCCGCGATCGATGGCATCGTTATAGAGCACTATCCTATGCGTGATCGGAGGCGTTAAACCCGAGAGCAACCACTCGTTGTCCTCTTGATCGTCGAGTTTAGCCGATCGATCGTGAAACAGGGCGAAACGTTGACTCAGATCGAGAGACGCAAAGAGGTTATTCAAGACGACCTTACCGTCTACGTCTACGCATTTTGCGGTCCACCCGTAATGCGTGAGCCTCGTGTCGGACAACATGACAAAAGTCGTCTGCAACATCGCGATCGGGGCAAAGATCGGTTCGATCGCAAGACCACGACTTTATATCTGCGACGAGACGCATGTGCAGACGGCAACAGGTTACGCCGCAACTACAACTACAACACTCCAGCCGAGTCGGCTTCGACAACCGCTTCGATCGCTGCAAGCACGAAAGATCCCAGTGTTGCAACACTCACAAATCCCGCAAACACCACAAGTGACGCTACCGCGAGCACCGCAGCATCGATCGTTAGCGCGACCACCGAAGCTACCACGTATAAAACAATCGTTAAAACGACGACTATCATCGTGAGGACGCATCGATGGTAACGCGACGAGAGAGGATGGTTGACCTTGGTTGTTTGGCTGTTTTTTTATTACATCACATCACCTCGTAAACCAAATAACCGGATGCAAAACCGAGGACGACCCCCGCCGACGTGCTCACGAGCATGGAAAACACGAACCAACGCATTAAGAAATACATCACGACCGCAACGGCCACACACGTGATACCCCCCACCACGTACGCACCACCCATCGAATTAAACAACCCCGATGCCAAACCGCCCGCCACGCCACCGATCACTCCACCGACGGTTTCTCCGGCTTGTTTAGCGACCAACGCGATTGCGTCTCCCAGGTTCATTTCGAAACAATCAAAGTGAGCCTTCTCTTTGTCTTCGCTCGCGTCGCTATCCGTGTTCTCGTCGTACGTGTCCACGTTGGTGATGACGTCGGTGTTAACGTCGATGCGATACTCGCATCTGTTGTTGCAGTTATCGATCGTATCCGTCGCCCCGGTCCAGCCGGCGCAGGGTTTTTGGGTCGGTGAATAGTTGGGGTGGATCGAAGGGCTGCACACGTTATCGTTCCGTGCCGGGTGGGCGCACGATCGTTCCACGAACTTACATCCGTTCGTGCCAACCGTAGAACCCAAGTCGACGTTGAGCAGAAAGCATCCGCTGTTTGCGTTCATCACGGCCGCTAGGGTTTGGTACACGTAAACGGATACGCCGACGACGCCAGCAAACACGACGATGCGTTTTATGTTTTTTACCGTGAGAAAATTTTTTACCCGCTCGATTCCGTCCGCGACGGATTTTTTTCCCTCCGAGAGGGCCTTCAAGGACGCCTGCGCTTCGTCCGCGTTTTTACCGACGATCTTTAATCCGTCCGTGGTCACACCGAGGATCTTGGACACGTCTTGTCGGCCCACAACGGTGATGGCTTCTACGCTCTGATCGGCGTATCTCGCAACCGAGAACGAAGAAAAGGCTTTCTTTAGCGTCGGCGAGATGGAATTTACCAACTTCGCGTTGAGCGACCCGATGAGTCCCGCGATGTCACCCAATCGCGCGAGTCTCTTGAGCGTTGCGGCGCCAAAGCCGTTCACCAGGGCTTTACCTTTAGACGCGGTCACCGACGCACCCTTAAAGATGTCGTCGATGAAACCGTCTCCCGATTTCACCTGATTGATAACGGTTTTTGCAAACTTTTCCATCTTTACCGTGAGAGATCCCGTGAGGCTCCCGCTCAATTTAGCTAGTCTTTTTGCGATCGATGAAAAACCCATTTTTTAAGAAAAAACTCATTTTTTTTTCAAAAAGAGAACAGAGGGTGAAGTCGTTGCGTCTACTTTAGTGACACTCGCAACGAGTCTCTGTGGAAGTGATAAAAAAAAACCGTATTTTTTTGTAAGTGACGTGCGGGCATGTTGTTAGTTATGGTCACGGGGTCCCATCTCTCATCTCTCTCTCACTGCACCATCAAAACGCGATCTCATCGTTCTTTATCCGCAGATGTTAGCAGGAGTCCGAAGATGAGGGAGGGCAAGCGGTACCGCATCCAGATACAAGGGGTGATGCAACTGTTAAACGAAACGTCGGAGGTCGTGGAAGCGTCCGACGCCACCATCCAGATCGGTGTTGGAAAGAAAGGCGGTGCGACCGGAAGAGTCGGTGGTGTGACGTGTAACCGCACGCAGATGAAGGAGTCGGACGAGCACATACGTCGTTTCCTCGAGGCGTGCATATCTAAGGTGTATCCGATTCAAGTAGAGATCATCGATCGATCATCGTCCATCACCCCACCCCCGACAACGACGACGACACCCGACCCAAAAAAGAGATCTTTGTTAAACGTTCTAAAAATCGAACGGAGAGGTGGCGGTGCTCTGTTTTTCAATCCACCCAACCTGTGCAACGCCATCATCTCGTTAAAGTCGGAGGTTCCGTTGAGAGAAAAATTGATCACGATCGGTGCTATCGATCCCGTGCTCGTTCGATGCATCGCAAACGCGTCGCGATCGACCCTCATACAAAAAAAAAACATATTGGAGCACCCAGGGACACGTGTTTGCGTGGTTGATGAAGTACGGATTCAACTCTGCAGCGAGAGAACTCCTTTACGAGGCGTTCAAAGAGTACGGCAACGGCGACGGCGACGACAACAACCGACTGTTTGGGATTTCGGATTCCCTGTACTCTGCCATCTTATCGTACGCCAACGCGTCGGAAGGAAAAGAAGAATTTGGCGCCGCAGCGGTGAAATCGGAATTGGATCTACTGATAGATCGTCCCAACCTGAAAAAGTCGTCGTCGACCGAACGCCCATCGCCGCAGGGCGATAAGCGTCGCCGCCAGTACCACCGTGGCAACAAAAAGACCGACAACGATCCCAACCAAACATCGAAGGTGCATGGCGATGCGTTAAAGGAACGGTACGAACGAGAACGTGAAGTCGTGCAACACCTATTTTCTCCGTCCGACCGTACCGTAGGCGAAGTGCTCACGAAACTTTCGAAACACGGAGAGGCTCCTGGGTTCACATATGAGAGTGAAGATAAAGACGAGTTTTTCGACGGACTCGTTCGTCGTCAGGCGGAGTCAGCAAAGGCAAACCCGCACGAAGAGGCAAGGTGGTGGGCGTTTATCATCTACCAGTGCGTCGTGATGAAATCTACATCTCTCGATACGATCCAGAGCGTCTGTGGCGGCAGCAACGACGGCGACAACGATGGCGAAGGCGGTGAGGGTGTCGAAAAAAAAAAAGATAAAAAAATAAAAGCGTAGTCTCAAGCGCCGTGTGTTTTAATCCTTTCTCTGGCCACGATGCTCTTAACGTCCCACCGCTCGAACGGTGCCGTCGGATGCGCGGGGACCAAGGGTTGATTAGTTTTGTCGAAAAATATTTGAATTTAGTGGGTAAAAATATGCTCTGATAGGCAAATCTTTCAGGAGGTGGATCAATCAAATGTGCAAGACTTGTTTCCATGGAAACATTTGCTACACTCTAATTAATCCCCATATAAACTACTGCTTATCAAAATGGAGTATAACATATACAAAAACAACTGCATCAGACTGAAGTGCTCCAAAAATTATGTATCAGGATTATGAGTTTTGCAGCCCATGGGAGAGCATGAACATACTAATGACCTCATTTCAGGAAAACTATGTCAATAAGAAAATTAATTGTTTCATCTCAGTCAATTAATCAGGAATGCAACATTCCCAACATAGAAACTTTAAGTTACTTAGGATTTCTGACTCCCATCCTTATGAAACAATATGAATATTCCTTTCCGTTTTAGTGTCCTGGCTTTCCACATTGCAAGGGGCATTTGGGGCATTTCCTTGAAAAGTCCCAGTTTTTCCTGAAAATCTGGTCATCCTACCTCAGGGGTGTCAAACATATGGCCTGCTGGCCGGATCCGGCCCACGGAGGTGGCTCATCCGGCCCCCCATCTGCTCTTGAAATTTCTGCTTGGATTGACTATTAGCACAAATTTTGGTGGAAAATTATGGGTGCAGCCAGCATGCACCTGCAGGGTAGGGAATGCAGTCTGCTGACCGATTTGGGTTTGGCACCCCTGCCCTACCTTCTTGCCCAGCAATTGCAAGACTTTCATTCCCTTTTTATTTCTTTTATCTGGCTGTTGTTCCTTTTCCTGAGATGCATTTCTTTTCATTTTTGTCCATATTTTTGTCTAGATGTTTTTATTTTCACTTGAATTAATGAAAAATGCATTCTTCTTTCCCCCTTGTTCTTTTTTGGCATGCCTTCACAGACATGGTTCTCATAGCACATTTTATTGCCACCATTTTAACTCATATTTACATACATTTTATTTATAACACTTTTTACTTATTCATCCCTGAACTCATTCTCATTCTTCTTCTCCTAATATCATGATATTTAAGGCTTTTTTTTTCTACTTCTCTTCTCTGAGGCCTTGGGCTGAAGTTATCAGTCATTCAACACAAGAGAAAGAAGGATCATTGTAGGCCTTAGGCATATATTATAGTCCAATTTACAAGCAGTCTGAGTGAACTATGCAAATTAGTAAACACACTATGTGTAATGTTGAACAAGTTGGGAACATGTACACCTAGAAATTGAAAATTCATGAAAAATGGGAAGAGAGATAGACCTACCAAAAGTATGGGATTGCATTTCATGTGAAGTACAAAGTCTTGTGATGATAGAGATATTTAAAAGCTGCTCTTATGGCATACACAGACTTAAGGAGAATAAATTCCAATTGTCCGATAGTACAATAGCTAATTAGCACATATAACCCAACTTAGGTATCCAGAGGCCTGCCCTAAAAGCTCTCAGTATTGACATCACATCACCCTTTGGCTTCCTTCTCCATTTACCTCTAATAGCTACTCCATTTACCTGCATATTTCTAGCTGCAACAAATACCTTCCTTTCAGTTGCAAGCTTTTCATCCAATACATGATACAACTAAACTAGGCTTTTACTGAAAAACTACTTTAGCCAATTACAGTAAAGCTATCGATAGGGCACATTTTTCATCACCATTTTTTATCGGATTGCCTCGAAATACTCTGACATGCCTTTCCCACGTACATTGAGTTTTAACTTTAGTCGGCGTGTTTTACCAGTCAGCAATTTTCCTTCGAAGCCTGGGATGAGCCTACGTCTAAGTCGATTCGATAACGTATGAGCCTTTTCCGAATCGACTACTGGCAGGGGCATAGGCCTGACGGCCTGGACTGGCCACTCACTGAAGCTCTTTCACGTGGAGTCAGTCCATCGGAATCCGCTCCTTTTCGAAATCGGCGAGTCCGCTACAAAATCCCCAAGACTGCCTCGATATCGAAAACGCTCTCCGCCACGATTCGCGACTCCCGCCCTCGCCTCTCTGTGCAGGCCGCCGCCGGCCCTCCATCGCCCGCATCCGCTTCGCATTCGCACGGCAGGCGGTTCCAGAGAGGCTGCGGGCGTACAGTGGGGTCTAAAACTTTCTTTTTCGGTTTTACCTAGTTTTACTCATTGGGGCGCCAGGCGTGAGTGTCGGACGATACGCTTGCAGAAATAACCTAGAAATGGACTTTCGTCGCGAGGGCTTTTCATTTTGTGACACCCGTGGCTCGAGTGAGACATCCGCCAGTTTTCAACCGTGCATTTCACACAGCACTATGCCAAAGAGAAGCTCTCGTGAAACGCAGAATGAAGCACGAGACCCATTCGTTCTCTGATTGTTCCAGATGTTTCGTTCTCTGATGGTAGACAGGAATTACTTTCGGGGATTGTCCTGCGAGGCTCCCTCAGGCTCCCTCAGGTGAGTGGTCGGGCGGAATGGGGAAAACTTCCAAGCCCTTTTCAGACTTCACCTCATAGTTCAAAATAGCCCCTTGGCTTCTCAAAATTTCAACTTTTTTCTTGCATGAAAAGAGTTATGACCGACCTTGAATTAGTCGTAATTTAGTGTGTGAGACCTATTCCTGAATCACGGTTTGCTACTGGAACTAAAAAAAGAAAAACTGGTAGAACAATGGAAGCAAAATGGGGGAGGGGGTACTGTATTGGTTAAGAGTGACTGCATGCCATTGATATTGGTGGAATAGGAGTGCAAGTCGAAACTTCAGCTGCGTATGTGAAACTTTTCACACCCCCCCATCTTCCGGACTCCTTGTTTCGTGGTAGATGGTTCGATTGCAACAAAAACAAACTTTTTTTTCACCTGTTTGTGTTTTCTTAGTTTGCCCAAATTTTGACCGTAATCCTCTGCTTTGTCTACTTTGCAAAAATAAAAATAAAATTTTCAGTCGACTGGGAAAAAGGAGAGTATCGAGAGCTCCGTGCCTGCCTTTTTTAAAATATCTTTTTCATCCGATTCAGCATCGCCTAATTTCACCTACTTGTCATGACAGTACCAGAGGGGGGGAGGGGGGGGGGCAAAGGGGGCAAACTGCCCCGGACCCCTGGAAACCTTTGGGCGGCCCTGGACAGTGCGAGTATGAATTAAGAAAGGTATCGCATCAAAGCCCAAAGAATTACAGCTGGCGGAGAAACAGCATATACATACGTCGTTATCGTTGAAAAACTCCTTTTCAGCCACCCCTCTTAGCTGTAGATTATAACAAGTTGGTGTCGAGAATATTTGTGGTTTCGATCGCTCGACGAAAAAAAAATAACTTTTTCCACGGTTAAGGTGTTTCTCTGTCGCACTTTTCTCAACCTTGGGAGACTCGATCGTCATTTCAAGATCTCGACGGTGCTGTCTCAGAAGTCTTCTCCGGGAATGCCACTGCCGATTTTACTTTTTTTTTTGTCCATATTCGAACCCTTGATTTCATATCTAATGTGTTTCGTTTCGACTACTATACCACTACTCCACCGTCCCCACACGAGTTCAGCAAGGTACATTTTACCACTGTAAGCTCTTGATTTTTTAGTCTCGGCATTCTTGGTCGAAGCTTCCAGGAATGCCGACCAATGGCCAGTTTCAGTTGCTTCTTGATGACTAAAGGTTTAAAGTTTTAATTAGTTGAAAGTTAAGGTAAGGGAAGCATTTGCTTACTTTTTTAGCCGACACATCTCCAAAAGGTATGATGAATTTCTGTTTTATTGAGATTCAAATAATTTTATGAATTACACATCACTGGGTAATCTGCCATTTTTTCACTTTGGCATGCCTCGACCATATAGTTTCGTCGCTGAGTCGATGAAGGGAAAAACTGTAATTGCACTTCTGGTCAGCTTGTCCTAAAATTTGTGAAGAGCTTCTTCTCCGATGCGACCTCGAGTGATTTCTTTTTCTGGCTTGGAAAGTTCAATCGCCTGCATGGGCCATTCCGATTTCGTTGACTGCTTCATGCAGGCAAGAACCTCGTATTTATTTGGATGTGACTTCGCTATCGCACGATTCACCTATAAAAAGGAAAGATCTGTGGAGAGAGTTGCATCCATTGATGAAGGAACTTCCGGTGGACTCGCTCACTTTGGCATGCCATGCCTGAATTAGTCAGCTGAATTAGTCGCGCGATGTCCGCTCTTCCCGAAGTGATTCCACAATTGTCTGCTGAAGTGTGATATCATCCATCCGTGTCTCGCATACGTAGTCATGCAGGGCACGACGTTTTCCTGCTGGAACGACAGTTGGATTTTGTTCCGTGATCCACGTGAAAGCGTCGTCTAGGGGGACCAGCGGTAGTGCCATCAAGCGTTTTACCCATTTCGAGACTTCATCACTTTTGCTGCAATAGGGGGCAATAGGGGCTTGCTCCAAGTCCACCAATATGCATCCCTGAATGACTTTGCTGATGCCATGGCTTTCAGCGATGGTTTTGAGAATAGAAAAGAAAGCATCATAGGTCTTCCTGGTCTTGTTGGGGAGAAGACCGCAAATTAGAGGAAAAACTTGGCCTCCTACAGTCCTATGAATGACGTACAACTGGTAGAATATACGAGGAGCAACCGTGAAGGTCCCATCCGTGACGATCACTTTCGATTTGGAGAGCTTTGCCACGTTTTCCGCAGTTCCAGCATCACTGTTCCAGACCCTTCTCCTTCGTCATGGTGCAGTAGAAACGGTCTGCCGTCGGCCGTTGTGGTCCATTCCCCCCGCAGCTGCAGTGTTGCCTTGCTCTTTGGATTCCTCGGGAAAGATGCTTGTCTTGCGCCGTGAGCCCCAGACTTCACCGATGAGAAAGATGGAACCAGGTCAAATGAAATACCATCGGCCACAGCTGCAACAAGTTCTTGTCGGTGTATACCAGGAACTGGAGCCGGCTCGGACGTTACTCTTTCCCTGATTTTGCGGCTGAAGCACTTTCGCAGCATTTCAGCCACTGAAGACTCACGATCATGCATTCCTCTTTCAAGCAGGACTCGTGTGCTGCTCCGGTTCGTTGCAATCCTTGCTGCGCAGCCGACTGAAACTGTAGCATGAGACGTAAAAGCAACGAAACGAGGGGGGTCAAAAATATAAGAATCATGAGAAAACGTCGATCGTCAGGAAGTGAAATTAGTGACATGCCCGAACAGACTCTGTGATGGTGTGAGGGAGATGGGTGGTGGATCGAGGAGGGGAGCATATCCTGATGCTTTTCACCCCTGGAAAAATGAGTGGAAGTGGATCGGAGCATGGTCGCGGAAGCTCCTCCCTCGCGTCCTCGCTCCGTGGTGTCACGTGGGCACAACGGCGTGGTCCATCTGCTGTCCGATCTCATTGTCACTCCTGAGGAATCAGTGTCTCACGCCTCTGCCTTCCTCCTCCCATTTCACTTTAGAAAATATGCACATCCAAGCAAACTCTTTCGCATGATGGGCACATCCCAGTCATTCCCAACACCGCTGACCTTTGTTCGGACAAGGTTACTTGCCCCCCCCCCCCCCCAATAAAACCCAATTGAACCTTCTTATGTCTGAAATCCTTTTCAAAATCAGGGAAGAAATAGGAGAAAACTCCAGGCAACTCGGAAGGTTCTCTTCCTTTTTTCCCCTTCCGCCGTGGGAAACGACAGGCGGGAAATTCCCACGGTTCGATCCAACTCCTGAGGGTCCGGCGCCGCCGTTTCCCCCCCCCCCCCCCCTCCCCCCTTTTTTAAAAATCATGAGGAATAAACGCGTGGAATCCGCTGAGAGGAGCCATAGAACTGTTTCAGGATGATTCGTCGTTACGATCGACTTCGTTAGAGCACGAAGCCAAGTCTCGAGACTTGTCCTCTGAAATTCATGCATCACTTCACTCATCCACGTCTCAGATCGCATAAAATACGGTAAATTACCGGCCTCAGCGGCAGTACTGTGCAAGGCGAATCTCCCAATTTCGACGTCGACGGGTGCAGAACACGTTCGGGGGTATGTGACGAGAATAATCGCATCGTTACGTTACCGCAATCCCGGACGTACTGAGGATACGTTAGCGAAGTCTGGCATGCAAATCGGAAAAACGGAAATCCCACTGGAGTTGAAGAACTCAGAATTGCGCCGCGTGACCTCAGCGGGAATTCAGGGATTTCGGTGAGACGGTTGCCGAGAAAATCTCACACGCGCATCGGGTTAAGCGCGAGGAAATTTCGGAAAATATTCAGGTTCTTTCTTCCCTGAAAGGCAGTGCTTATTTCCAGTACTCTGAACGAGTGGCAATTGAGATCGTGGAAATTCGGACGTTGAATCGTGTGAATCCAGGCATCTTGGACCTTTCACGCAGAAGAACTCACCCAAAGGACCGGAAAAGCAGTCGTCCCGAAAAGATAAAAAATACTGGCCTGCACATGGCTCGGCGTGGACGACCTCCGATTACCGGAATGGAACGGCATGAAAGTAGGCAGTAAGTGGATTTTCTTCCCCCAAAAAATCACATTTGAGATGGACTTGTCGAATATGAGCGCTGCACCTGGACACGGGACGTCATGAAGGGCAAAAAACAGCGAAACCGTAATTATTAGACTCGTGACGTCACGATGACTTCACGCATTTCCTCTCCAATCTTGAGATGGTCCCTCGTCGCCAGGGCCGCCCAGAGGGGGGGGGGGGGGGGCAAATGGGGCAACATGCCCCCGGCCCTACAAATCAAGGGGTCCAGAGGGATCTCCTGTTTAGTTTCGCCCCGGGCCCCTGGAAACCTCTGGGCGGCCCTGCTCGTCCCACCCACGGCGCCGCGCTTGTTTCTCTATCACTCTTCTCTATCTCTTTGGTTTCTTTTGGAGAGAGATAATCCCTTGCTGATTTGTTCGGCCTCGTCCAGCAGGAGGAATCCAAGCTTCTTGGCAATAACCCTCTTCGCTGCTAAATGCAGAAGCCTGCTGAAACCGCCACAGAAGCATGTACCTAAAAGTACTTAAAAATGACCACAGGAGTAGTGTCTCCCCACTATTCATTGGGTGACATGCACCAGATCCGTTCAAAACACAACAAACGAACTTTAAACACATCTGGTTTCACATTGCGCTTCTGTGTTAAATTATCTCCGTGAAACCGATTCCCATAGAGAACCATTATGAGATCAGATCCGTTTAGGTTACACAGATCTGGTGCATGCCACCCGTTAAAGATGGTCACTTGAAATCAAGTGAATAACCACTAAGGAATACGCATAATATATCATTGATATATATTTTACATCTCCTCCGTTCGCAGATGCTTCGGACTGCGGCAACTTCTCTCCCTCCCCCCTTCCGCCCCCTCCCCCCCTCCCGCCCCCTCCTCACTCACCCCCTCCGTTGCTCCTCATAAGGAATATCATCTCAAGAGTTATCAGCTAAATATAATAAACTGGCCCTTTCCCATGAGAGTGGAAAGCACAGGGCGAACAGGCAATAATGCATTCCGCTTAATTCATTCTGACCTGAGGCGACCAACATTTTTCGGTTGTAGGACTCGATGGTCCCGGACATTTTGGTTCGAGGACGAAATGGTCCCAAATGAGAAATGGGGAAGATCAACTCTGCGGTATCGATGTATGATGACAATTAACGATGACATAAATGATTGCGTCATCCACTCATGACAATCTTATAAAATTAAGTTCTATAATGCATTGAAGGTTGAAAGCATTTGAGGATATTTTTATTTCTACCTTTTATTAATGTTAGAGCAATGCTAAAGTTTCGCAAAGAAAACGAATATCCAAAAGGATTTCTCTTTCGGAAATAGTTTGAACATAAAGCGTCGTAATCCTCAACTTATCCCATGGAATACAGGCACAAAATCACAAGGGGTATGTTCACGTTCAACCGGAGTTGACGGAGATGCTCGATTGAAAGTTCTTTGAAAACTCTTCCGCTGAGGATTAGTTAGAGATAATTTAAATAATTATGTCATTCACTCATGACTATCTTTTAAAGTGAAGTCCTTTACTATCTTGAAGATTGAAAGCATTGGGGGAATGCTTCAAGAATATGTTAATTTCTACCGTTTGAACATTTCCAGAGAAGAAAAGGTTCATCCCCTTCTCATTTGCCCCACCCTGTCTTCCCCCTTTTCTTGTCTTCCAAGTTCCTTGGCTTCATACCCACTCCCCTCCCCCCCCCCATCTATTATTTAAAAATTTCTAAATCCTCCCTTCGTTATGAGTCGATGATTGACTTCGCCTTTGTGTTCAGTCGTGATCCAAATCCAATTGAAGTCGAACTGCTGTCTTCCATCGTCCTCGTTGCGTTGTAGCTTCAGCCGAGCCAGGCGATGACTGAACCAAGACTGGCATTTTCACATTCCTATCGTGGTCGTGTTTCCTTAGCAGAAGAGTCTGAAAAAAAAAGAAATTCAATTGAGCATCTCCATTAATTTCCGGTGGAACGTCAATATTTCTCGTGACATTTTGTGCAAATTTTTCATTGGAGGAGTTAAGGATCACGGCGCTTTATGTTCGACTCATTTCCGAAAGTGAAATCCCTTAGGATATTCGTTTTCTTCGCGAACCTTTAGTACGGCTCTAACATAGAAGAAAGAAATAAATATTTCCTTGAGTCATAGTCCCTAACACTTTCAACCTTCAAGGTAATAAATAACTTAATTTTAGAAGGTTGTCGTGAGTAGATGACGAAGTTATTTAAATTATCGTTAACTTTTGATGTGCTGTCATCATACATTTAAAGCGTAGGGATCATTTTTCCTATTTCCCATTTGGGACTAAAATTTCCGGGACCATTATGTCCTTCACCCGGAAAAAAGACCTCAAGAATTGACAAAAGCGGAAAAAAAGGCACTCGGGTGGTTGCTTCATAATTATCCATTTATACTGTATGTATTTATACTTATCAGATGAATGAAGACATTCACTTGGCGACGTTAAGACACATTCATGCAGGGATGTGGCTCATTATTATCCATGTATTTAAAGTTTAAGGGTGAATTGCCACTATTTGTTAAAATAATGCCACTGATTTCCCCGTTCCTATTGAGAATAAAACGATGAAAAATGCAAAGCATCGCTCTATGGGAAGTACTTCTACCTACAGAAATATTTATGACTCTGTTCAGCTATGAACATCGACTCATCTCAATGCAATGCCAGAACAGACTTTGGGAGTGTGGATGGAGATGGGGGGTGGATCGAGGAGGGGAGCACATCCTGATGATTTTCACCCCCAGAAAAATGAGTGGAAGTGGATCGGAGCATGGTCGCGGAAGCTCCTCCCTCGCGTCCTCGCTCCGTGGTGTCACGTGGGCACAACGGCGTGGTCCATCTGCTGTCCGATCTCATTGCCACTCCTGAGGAATCAGTGTCTCACGCCTCTGCCTTCCTCCTCCCATTCCACTTTAGAAAATATGCACATCCAAGCAAACTCTTTCGCATGATGGGCACATCCAAGTCATTCCCTACATCGCCGACCTTTCTTAGGACAAGGTTACTTCCCCCCCC